>CATIWR010156440.1:0-10220 GCA_949677035.1 Omphalea diandra
TTTCTTTTGATAGCAACAACCAGTCATTGCTTCACCAACTCATTACCTGTTCCAAATTGTTCGCGAGGGGATTACCTTTTTAGCTTGTACCCAAGTTGAAATGCCTCCTTTGATGGCCATTGAGGTAGCTTTTCTTCTGAGTTTTTTATGTTCTTGTTACTTTCAATGCTTTTTAGTATGGATTGAATAACTTGAAATTCTTGGCTTTAACCTGTTTGATTTTTAGTTCCTTTGTAGAGTAGCTGATGTCCTCTCAGATTACCTTGAAGGGTTGAGCGAAGATTTGATAAAAGATAACTTTGTCATTGTGTATGAGGTCCTTTCCTATTTAATCTTTCTCTGCTTGTTCTAGTCTCATCTTCATATATCTGATATTAAGATAATTTGGAGGTTGTGTTAATTATTTCCTCCTTATCCCTGCTTGTTTCATTTCATGCTTGAATTGAATAGGGCTAGAATGTTTGATTGATATTTGCAGCTTTTGGATGAGATGATAGACAATGGCTTCCCTCTGACCACAGAGCCTAACATCTTGAGGGAGATGATAGCTCCGCCAAATCTTGTTAGCAAAATGCTCAGTGTTGTGACTGGTAACACTTCAAATGTGAGCGACACCCTTCCAGGTGCAACGGCATCTTGTGTTCCGTGGAGAACAACAGATATAAAATATGGCAACAATGAAGTTTATGTTGATCTTGTTGAGGAAATGGATGCAGTTATAAACAGGTTTAAATCTATATTCTCAAAGCCGCTTCACAGTTGATACTTCAAATTGTTGTTAGGATTTCTCTATCTCCATTATTATAGCAATTTGGTTGATTTTTACACGAAAGCATATTGTGAGTCTTCTGCATTTGCCCTTCCACATTCTCATTCTGCAGCTGCTATAACTATTAAAAGACTGGTTGAACTGGTGGACGATTGGAACTATTAAAAACTGGTTAAATGGTGAACTAAACCAGGTTTTGATAAAGATAAACGACTGCTAAAGTGGTTATTAGGATTTATAAGCCAAGACCCTATTCAAATGAAATTAGGGAACATCTTTTCATTGTTGACATTTCCACAATTAAATCCTAGAGGATCAATACCTTTTAAGCCATCTGCAAATCTGTAAACAGCATATTGTGAACATTCCTGTGGGGTGGCAAAGGGATGCAGATGTTGCACGGTATTAGAAATTTGATATTGTTGGTGAACTCTAAACTACTTGTATTATGAATGATATTTGTACACTCATTTTTGTTGGGTTGAATAGAAAATTCACGGATTAAATGTTGACAAGGTTTCTTGTCTGTGATTAGTGTCACCGAATGTGAAAAACAATGTTAAAACAAACATATGGTAAAAGTGTATAATTGGCTATGTTGAGCCTTAAACATATAGCCAACATTCATTACTTTGTTAAATTTTTTTTTCTTTTTTTTTTTTTTTCGCAACAAGATGGAACTAAATTATTTCAACATGTGGCATGAGCATTCCAGTTGAAGCAGTATAAATGATTCTTTTTTTGAGAATAAAATTGCCTCTTTAGTATTTAATGCTTTATGGCTCATATTCTACTAACACATTGATTTGTATTTGAAAGGGCTAAAAAATTTTGTACTTTGCATGCATTGTTCAGGGATGGGGTCTTGATAAAGTGTGAAATATATGGTGAAGTTCAAGTTAACTCCCATATCACAGGTGTTCCTGATTTGACACTTTCATTTTCAAACCCATCTATACTAGATGACGTGAGATTCCATCCCTGTGTTCGGTTTCGACCTTGGGAGTCTCATCAGATCCTGTCATTTGTTCCTCCTGATGGACTTTTTAAGCTCATGAGCTACAGGTTTAAGCTCGGACCCTGTCATTTTGCAGCAGTTAGCTTGCTAATTAAGGGCATTGTTGTTGTAAATTACTTATGTGATTGATTAAGAATATTTTTAAAGGTTATTGCTTTTTTGTTTCTTGTTTTTCCATCTGTGCTGTATGTGATAACATACATGTGAATCCAGGGTTAAAAAGTTGAAAAGCATACCAATATATGTCAAGCCACAACTTACATCTGATGCTGGAACATGCCGCATCAATCTGCTGGTGGGAATAAAAAATGACCCTGGAAAGACGATTGACTCAATAATGGTGCAGTTTCAACTGCCTCCTTGCATTTTATCTGCTGATTTGACTTCCAATCATGGAGTGGTGAATATTCTATCTAATAAGGTATTCAGAAATTATTTGGCTGCCTTTTGTATCTGTTTTAGATTATTCTCCATTATGCAGAGGAAACAGATATCATATTTAATGTCTCATTTTTTTTATTATAGTATAACTATGCCAATTCAGTGCCTTTTTTGTGCACAATTTAGTGCTACATGACTGGTATTGTATTGGAATAGTTTGCAGCTGATTAAAATCATTATGTGCAGATGTTCTCTTGGTCAATTGATCGAATACCAAAAGATAAAACCCCATCATTGTCTGGAACGTTAGTGCTTGAGACAGGATTAGAACGCCTTCATGTATTCCCCATATTCCAAGTGGGTTTTAGGATTCAGGGTGTTGCGCTCTCTGGTCTGCAAATAGATAAATTGGATATGAAGGTTATACCTAATCGTCTTTACAAAGGTTTTCGAGCTCAGACACGAGCTGGATTATACGAAGTTAGATCCTAACCCAAGTTTTGTATCAATATACATTCCAAGGTTGTTTAGCTTTCTTGTGTTATAATATGGATTCTGTTGAGTGCTCCAAAAATTTTATTGATGAACTTCTTTAGATTCTTGATATGAACTTGTACAACTTTTTGAAGAGATAATTGGATTTTGTGATTATGTTATGAATCTATGACCTACGTTTCTTTCAACTCTTTTCATACTCACTTTCATTTTCAAGTAGGCATTCAGGCATAATTGTAAAACTGAAAAGGAAGAATATATATCAAACAATCAAACAGTTGATAGAATTACCAAAAAGTCAACGAATGATCGTGAAATACAGAAACCTATATTGAATGACGTAGATTGAATGTGGAAAACCTCAGCATATCAACCAAGAACCTTGTTCACTCTGAAGGAATCCATAACTTCACGAAGATCATTTTCCTCTTCCACAAACACATTTTCTGGTGTCTGCAATCTTAGCTCGTATAGCCTGTTATTTTCAACTCCAAGAACTGACAGGTACCTCCTATTCCATTCCAAACTAACTACTCTATCTTGAGGCATAACAGCCATCTCATTGTTGCTAGCATAAGACTTTATATTCACCTGAAACAGAACAACCCAAATATCATTTCACAAGGACAAATACAATAACTGCCAAGACAACAGCAAATAGCCAATTCGTTACCTCAACTTGATAATACAACTTCCCATCATCAGCAACTCTAGAGGAGGTGGATAGTATATTTGACTCACGCCTGACTCCAAGTCTGGTAGACATGAACTCAGTCAAATACTGTTTAAGCACTTTCTTTCCAGCTTCTTGGGGAGGACCGAAGTCTTCAACACTCTTATACTTAGAAGATGAAGGAGAAGATATCTCGACAGAAAGATTTTCGTCAAGAACAAAAGGGTCCCTAAAGAATATATCAGCTCCTGCACCTCTAACTTGAATCCAATTCTGTGGGTACTTAAAAGAATACCCATCAAAGGTATCAATGTATTCTCTAAACCCAACAGATGGTTGAGCCAATGCTGCCGTGTTATGCAAACCAAATCCTAACAAGACCAATGCCATTGCACTTCTTCTTGGAACTGCAAAAGTTTTAATCTTTTTATATAAAGATTGTGTAGTGAGAAGCCATTGGAAATGGGTTATTATTATAAGTTACAAACATGAGCTATGAAGGCCACATCTCATAGTTACAAGTTACCAGAAAATGGAGGAATGAATTACCGGGTGGTGTTTGGAAGATATGGAAGGGCAGCGTGTGGAATCGGTGGAGATAGGGACTGAGCAGCTCAGCCAACTGGGGAGGGAAGCAGGTCGAGTTAGCAGAGTGAGCTGAAGCGGGGGAAGAAGGGAGTCAAGAATTGTGGCCATTTTGGGGGAAGAAAATCCAGAGATTGAGGAAGGAGATTGATCATAGATGGATAGATAGAAGTGAGGATGAGATGATGGGTGGGCCCTGAAATTTTACACCAGCTGTGAATTAGGCCCTCAGATCAGCGGGCTGGATCACATTCACTAACTAAATCGATATGAATTCGAGCTTCTACAAGTTGAGGCTTGGCCGCACGTGATGAAAAAAGACAAATTATATTATGCACCCGTATTTACAATGTTCCGCAGTTCAAAAGTTTCAAATACATGTGACAGTAAATGTAAAAGTGTTTACCTCTTCCATAATTACTGTTTTATTTTTTTAATATTTTTTTTTAATTTTAAATATTATTAATTTGATTATTTTTTTAATAAACTTTCTTTTTTATTTTAAATATACATATTTATTCTTTTTACAGATCTTTTTTATTTTTTTATTACATTGATGATATTATTATTATTATATGTTTAGAAAAATAATATAAAAAATTAGTATAAACTATAGGTTCTTCAATTTTAATATTACAAAAGAAATTAAAAAATATCAAATATTTAACTATAAAAATGAACTTTCAGTTTATAAAAAATGGAATTATAGTTACAAAAAATGAACATACGGATAATATATAATTTAAACTAAATGAATCTATAGTTTACATAAAATGAACCTACAGTTTACAAAAAATAAACATATAGTTTATTGATAATAAATCTATAATATATACCAAAATAGACATACAGTTTATAAAAAATAAATATATTGTTTACGAATAATAAAGTTATAATTTATACTGAATAAATCTACTATTCATAAAAAATGAATCTATTAATTCATAAAAAATGAACTTGTATATTTAAAATAATCAACTTATAACATGTAACAAATGAACTAAAAAAAAATATAAAATCTATTTAATAATATTAATAATATTAAACATAAATTAATATAATATCATATTTTAATATTATATTAAAATAAAAATTATATTGATGTAATATTTGATATAATAATGTAATAATATAAATTAATTAATAGAATAATATAAATTATATATAATAACATAATTATATAATTATAATAATAATATAATATAATTAAATAATATAAAATAATTATATATTAATATAATTATATGTTATATTAATATAATTATATATAATATATAAAAATACATAAAAATTTCATTTATAAAAATTTTAAAAAATGAAAGAAAAAAAATGATACAAAATTATATGTGGAGTGAAATATATTAGGAGTGCATTTCTTTTTTTTTTTTTTTTTTTTTTAATTCTCATACATATCATAGATTTTTTGATTCATATTGCTATGAGTACATGATTCATAATATAACGACTCACACTCAAGCCAACCGATAAAAAATTGACGTGACCGGTTCAATCTATATATATATATATAAATAAGACGAATAATATCCATTAAATTGATATCGAGTTGAATTAGATAACTAACAAATTTGACAAAATGCCAATTCCTAACCATTAATATTTTCTCTATCGATCCAAAGAAAAAAAAAAAAAAACCATGTGCTCATTTATGTAGAGTTGGGCAAGGTTGAGTTGGTTATGATATTTTTTGCAAGATAAACTAATAACATTACCATTGGCTTTCAATTTTTGGCGCATTTGGAAAATCGTACGTACGACACGTGAGCCCGAAAGGTCGACTAAAAGTGCAATCCAAGTCATCAATTTATGCCACGTGGATGGAATTTAGTAGTTAAAGATTACCATGTGGTCCAAAGTGATGGCTGCAGCAACCAACAGTAGTGGATAAAAATTCCTTGACACGTCACCCGCACATATGTGTATCTTTTTGGCAAACGATTTTTTTTTTTTTTAAATTCCCAATAATGTCACGTCCATAAAAATAAATTGGCCCAAATCATATGTTTTTCCAAATTTAGTATATAATAAGTAATTAAGAAGTTGATTAATCAAAGTCAAATGGTTAGCCTTGCCCTTTTTTAGTCAACGGAAAATGTTAATTGTATTTATAGATTATGTGTGGAAATATCTGCGTGCTATAACACAAATATAACTAAAACAAAATTCAGTTTCTTTCTTATCTTTTCACACGCAATGCTAATTATAAGTATTTATTATATTCACTCAATAATGTCGGAATTAAGACCTGAAGCCTCATGATTTTTTATATTGTTATTGAAGTATTCGTTATGATTATGTGATTTCTTAGATTCATAATTAAAAGATAATTTTAAAAAATTTAAATTTAAAAGCTATTAAATAAGACAAATAAAAATAATGTGTGTTAAATAGTAAATAAAAATGATTACTGAATATCGATCGGTTCATTTAACATCTTAAAGCAAAATTTATATTATTTTATATTTTTAATTAATAAAATTATTTTATTTTTCTACAAATGTTGTTTTGCAGTCCACATAATTGTCTTAAAACAAGAAATGTTAATGTCATAAATGAAATAAAAATTATAAAATAACCACTAATAAATATGTAATAGAACTCTATAAAACCTTAATTCACTCATATAAAAAATTAATCGGAAATCCGTGAGTTGTATGATATGATTATAATAATAAATTTTAAATAAATTTAATATTTATTTTAATTAATTAATTAATTAGTTGAATAATTTAAAATTAAGACATAAATCATAATTAAATTCATTATTATTTATAAAAAGTTATTACTAAATAAATAAAATAATAACATAAAAATTTATAATTAAGTTAATGTAATAAAATTTAACATTAATATATTTTTTGGTAAAAAATAAAAAAAATCCATAGTTTTTTATTTTATTGGTTTTTAAATTTTTTCTGATTATATACGAAATTAAATATTTAATATTATGAATTTAAAGAATTTATTATATTATTAAACTCACTAAATTATTTTTATATGAAATTTTTTATATTGTTAAACTTTCTAAATTATTTTTATCTAAAATTTTATTTATATTATTATATTTTTAATTAATTAAAAAATTAAAATTTAATTATAACTTACTTACCGCATGATAAATATACATTTAAAATTGAGTTTGAAACTGAAATTAATTATATATATTGATTCAACAGTAAACTAAGCATGTTTCTTTTTTAATTATTATCTCATCCCTATGTTTTTATAGTATATACTTTGTTTCTAACCAAAAAAAAATGGAAAACAACACATAATTCGTTCAGGGGTATTATGGTCATTATGTAATCTTAAAATAAACTGTAAAAAATCCTTTGGCCCATGGCAAATCCAGCCTCTATGTAAAAGGGCGCATTTTGCCAAATTGAACCATGTTTTTTCATTTTTTTCCCCTTCACAATTCTCTCGTCGCGGATCATTAAATTCCTTGATTTCCTCCGTCTCTGTGTAAGCTCTCATCATTTATCCAATTTTCTCGGCTTGTTCTTAGGAATCCCAAATTTACTTGCTTGTGAAAAATATACAGAAATATTATAATAATTACATACATATATTTGCAATTCATTTTTTTACTTGTTTCTTAATGATACCATGATTACAATCGGTTTCCTTAGCAATTCCACCATGAAACCGTCTTGTAGAATCCTCATGACCCAAAAAACCCCGGCTCTTTTTGGGTCTGCTCAATACCGTCATACTTTAACCACCAGTTTATCAAGGAATCATTTTAGTTTTGACCAAAACAAGCAATTTTCCACATACCATTTTCGAATTTTGGGACTTCGAAGCTTAATTTATAATAATACCCAGAAATTTTTTTCTATACCCAATTCCAATTTTGGCCAAGCTAAGGGTATATCAGAATCTTCTTATGGTGGTTGTACAATAGGAAGAACAAGTAGGGATATTTCTGTTGTTGCTAGTGTTGCATCAAAAGTTAAAGGATATTCAACTTCTGTTGAGACTAGAGTTAATGATAAGAATTTTGAGAGAATTTATGTGCAAACTGGGATTGGAGTTAAGCCTTTGGTGGTTGAGAAGATTGATAAAGATGAGAATGTTGTAGGAGAAGAAGCTTCTAGGATAGGAATTGCTGTTCCTGATGAAAATGAGGATGTGAATAGAGAGAATTTAGAGTCTCCTAAGGGAATTGAAATTGTGACTCACAAGGAAAATGAGTCGGATATTGAGAAAGAGGCATGGAAGTTGTTGAATGATGCAGTTGTGATGTATTGTGGGAGTCCTGTAGGGACAGTGGCTGCAAATGATCCAGGGGATAAGCAACCATTGAATTATGATCAGGTGTTCATTCGGGATTTTGTGCCTTCAGCTCTTGCATTCTTGCTTAGAGGAGAAGGAGAGATTGTGAGGAATTTCCTGCTTCATACCTTGCAATTGCAGGTGATGTTTTAAATTTCTCTTATATTTTCATGTGATACTTTTGTTTGATCTGTTTCTAATTTATATACGCGTTCCATTTTGGGTAATATTTACCAGTAGTCTACTTTCTACTTGAATAGTTTTTAATGGAGGATACAGTATATAGCTTTAGGTTCTCATATGCACATTATCACTCACACAGGTTATACTGCTAGGTATGGTTAGTTCCAGTTTTCAGAATAAGGTTAATTTAGCAGCTTTTGAAAAATTTCTGGTGCAAATAAGGAATTCAAATGCTATCAGCATAAGCCCCTGAACTTGATTTGATTCTTAACTGCTAATGATTTGCCATGGAGGTGTTTTATTTTTGTAGGTACAACTTTCTTAGTCTTGGATCTTGTAACTGATTAGAGGAGATTTGTTGTTATGAAATGTAATTCATGTCATACAGCTTTAGATGTTATCTATGTTGTTTAGAATGATCTTTGCATCCCTTGAGTTGCATGTTTCATTGAGGTTTTACTTCCTTTTTTTTTTAAGTTTTGTGTAGCTATAGTAATTGACTCTGTACATCCTATATGTACTTGTTGCTTAGTATTCCAATATTCTGCAGCTGAAAAATGTGCTCTTGCTTTTTTATCGTAGAGTTGGGAGAAAACAGTGGATTGCTATAGTCCTGGGCAAGGATTGATGCCTGCTAGTTTTAAAGTTCAAACTGTGCCTCTTGATGAAAATAAATTTGAAGAAGTTCTAGATCCAGATTTTGGTGAATCAGCTATTGGCCGTGTTGCACCTGTGGATTCTGGTTTGTACATTGCTCTGATAGTGATGTCAATATGATCAATTTGTGTTGTGGGAGTAGTTCTTTTGATAGGGATGTTAATTTAATCTCTTTGATAGGTTTGTGGTGGATTTATTTATTGAGGGCGTATGGGAAGATTACTGGTGACTATACATTGCAAGAAAGGGTGGATGTTCAGACAGGCATAAAACTGATACTAAACTTGTGCTTGGCTGATGGGTTTGATATGTTTCCTTCACTGTTAGTCACTGATGGCTCTTGCATGATAGATCGAAGGATGGGTATTCATGGTCATCCCCTTGAGATCCAAGTAAGTTCATGAGTTGCTTATGTTTTCTTCCTGCTTAAATAGCACAGAGATTTTGGAAATTTTATAAATCTATTTGTAAAAACCTGGGTTTTCAGGCTTTTCTTGAGTTTTTCTTGGTGATGTGGAGCCTGATCTATAACTTCTATAACACTTCCACCCTTTTTCTGATTTTTTTTTTCAACTTTTAGTTTAGCTATGTGGTTGGTCGCACTTGTCAATCTTATTCTAGCTGTTTATTCATGCAGCACCTTCCTTATTACATGCTTGTTTCTGTAGGCCTTATTTTACTCTGCTTTGCGGTGCTCTCGTGAAATGCTGACTGTAAATGATGGATCCAAGAATTTGGTGAGGGCCATCAACAACAGACTCAGTGCTCTGTCCTTTCATATTAGAGAATATTATTGGGTGGACATCAAAAAGATTAATGAGATATACAGGTACAAAACAGAAGAGTATTCCATGGATGCCACTAACAAGTTCAATATCTATCCTGATCAAATCCCTACTTGGCTCATTGATTGGATACCAGAGGAAGGTGGATACCTTATTGGAAATCTACAGCCAGCTCACATGGATTTTAGGTTTTTTACTCTTGGAAACCTTTGGTCTGTTATTTCATCTCTGGGTACACCAAAACAAAATACAGCTGTTCTAAATTTGATTGAAGCCAAATGGGATGACCTTGTTGGACGTATGCCTCTTAAAATTTGTTACCCTGCTTTGGAGAATGAGGATTGGCGTATAATCACTGGCAGTGACCCAAAGAATACG
>CATIWR010156448.1:0-30580 GCA_949677035.1 Omphalea diandra
CTTCCCTCTTGAATTTCTTTGAAATTCGCGGTCGCGACTCAGCCGAGACTTCTACCGCGAATTCATCTGTGTCAATCTGACCTTTCTCTTTTCAAGGATCGCGGCCGAGAATGACACTGCGATTTCGCCTGCTTGATTTTCAGCATGTCTTAACATGAATCGCGGTCGTGAATCTTAGGTTACGGTCACGATTTACATGTTACTTTGGAATTTATCAACTTCTTCATTTCTTCTTGAGAGATTGATTCAATTTTGCAACAACAATACTTATTTGAAATATTAGTGATGATCAATTTACTTTGTGAAGATCAAAAGAGGTTCTAAACCTAGGATTGATTATCCTAGTTCAACAAAGATCTTTAATATTGAAAAATGATTAGATCAATTGAGAAAGTCAATGGCTTATACCACCTGTCATTACAGCCTAAAGGTCATTCCTCTACTAATTCTATTTTCTGTTAATTCAGTTGAGTCTTATAATAAGGATTTCATTAGACAAAAAATAAATAAATATGATGTTTGGCACTATAGACAAGGTCGTCTATTAAACTCTAGACTTCAGCTTTTTCAATATGTGGAACCTACCATTTATGTTCCTTCTCATGCTAGTTTTGTTATTTATCATTTTATTAAATAGAGAAAACTGCATTTCCCTGTAAGCACTTCAATTTCTAATAAAATGTTTGATTTGATTCATGTGGACATTCGAGGCCCTACTTTCACAACTTTTATGCGTAGTTATAAATATTTTCTTACTGTTATTGATGATTTTAGTAGGTTTACTTGGGTACACCTAATGAAGTTTAAAGGTGAGGCAAATTTTCTACTTCAGAACTTAATTGCCTTTACATAAACTCAATTTCACACTAGAGTTAAATGCATTAGAAGTGATAATGGCCTAGAGTTTGAAATGCCTGAGTTTTATACTTTTTTAGGCATTATAAATCAAACCACATATGTATACACTACAGTAAAATAGTGTAGTAAAAAGGAAACATCAACATATTTTGAATGTGGTAAGAGCTTAAATTTCAAGCTTCTGAGCCTTTGCTTTTTTGGGTTCACTACATTTCATATGTTGTCTATGTCATCAATTGAACTCCTCTACCACTTCATTTTAATAAACCCCTATGAACTTCTCTGTGGTCACAAACCATGTTTTAGGTTAATTAAAGTGTTAAGTTGCACTTGTTATGCCTTTACAAACCCATAACTTAGATCCAAGCTTGATCTAAGGGCTCACAAATGTATAATTCTAGGTTTACCATCTTCTACCAAAGGCTATAGGTTGTATAATCTTTAAACTAACAAGGTGTTCATTTCTAAAGATGTGTTTTATGAGACCTTATTTCCATATTAGTCCACTTCTAATCCCTCCACTGATTCATTTGTTATTCCAACATCTTTAGAATCTACTTCCCTTCTTAACATTTCTCCCACTCCCTATAATTATATTTCTCCTTTTTCAGTTGACACCCCTTTCATTTTCACTACTCCTATTTCTTCTTCTACTTTAGGAGCAATATCTTCAATCTCTTTTACTAAACCAAACCAAATATGTCCACCAAAACCCACTAGACATTCTACCAAAATATATAAACCACTTGCATATTTGCAAGATTACACTTATAATCCTCTCCCTTTTTGTTCCTCAATCCAATCTTATGTCTACATCTCTTCAAAACCATTAATAAGGTGTTTTCTTTTGAACACCTCTCTCTCAAGCATTAAGTTTTCTCTACTTCAATTCATCATTTATTAGAACCTACCTCTTATAATGAAGTAATCAAACATGCCTACTAGCAAGAGGCAATCCATGCTAAAATTACAACTTTGCAAAATAACCACACTTAGGAGCTTACAATCTTGCCACCTAGCAAGCATCCTATAGATGTAAATGGGTTTATAATCTACAGTATAAAATTCATGGACTATTGAAAGATGTAAGGCAAGGTTTATGGCAAAAGGTTACACCCAACAACATGGTCAATACTACTTGGACACTTTTTCACCTATTGCAAAAATGGTGACCATAAGGACCCTTTGGGCTATTACAGTAGTAAAGGATTGGCATCTCCAATAGCTTTATATTAACAATGCATTTCTCTAAGGAGATTTGCATGAAAAGGTGTATATGCAACTGCTCTTAAAAGGCTTTCAAGCTCAACATTCTCATATTGTTTTCAAACTTACTAAGTCCCTTTATGGACTTAAGCAAGCTAGCAAACAATGGCATGCTAAACTCACTTTTGCTCTTCTAGCTTAAGGTTTCAAGCAAGCTGCATTAAACACCTCATTATTTAGTAAATCTTGTGGCAACTCCTTTATTGCTTTATTGGCGTATGTGGATGATGTTCTTTTGTTAAGTGACAACATTACTCTTATTTCAAACATCAAGAATTATTTACATTAGCATTTCAAAATCAAAAATCTAGATGAGCTCAAATACTTCTTAGGATTGAAGATGGCTAGATCAAAAGATGGGATTAACCTCTATCAAAAGAAATATACTTTAGATTTATTCAATGACACTGGCTTTGTTTCTTCTAAACTGGTGCATTCCCCTATGTCTTCGTCATCAAAATTGTCCAAAGGAGATAGTGAAACTTACAATGACATTACTGCTTATAGAAGATTGATTGGTAAATTATTGTATATCTACAACATCATACCAGACTTGAGGCTTGTCATTTAACAACTTTCTCAATTTTTGGATTGCCCTATTATTAATCACATGCAAGTTGTTCATAGAGCGCTAAGATATTTGAAAAAGGCAACAAGCCAAGGCTTGCTTTTTTCTTATGCTAGTTCTTTACAATTGAAGGATTTTACATATTCAGATTGGGTTGCTTATTTTGATACAAGAAATGTGAGTGGCTATTGTGTTTTTCTTGAAAATTACTTAAGTTTCTTGGAAATCCAAGAAGTAACAAACAGTCTCTAGATCCTCTTCTATGGCTAGATATAGGGCAATTGTAGCTTCTTATTATGATGTTCAATGGTTATTCTTATTGATGGACTTACACATTTCTCACTCTTTTTCAACTCTTCTTTATTATGATAACGAGTCTACAGTATATATTGCCTTTAACCCTGAATTCTAGGAAAGGACCAAGCACATAGAAATTGATTGTTACTTTGCAAGAGAGAAGGTTGTTAATGGCACCATTCATTTACTTTTCTGTCACCTCTGCCAATCAAGTAGCACATTACTTCACCAAATCTCTTTTAGTCAATAATTTTGAGGCAACCATTTCCAAACTTTGAATTCAAAACTTGCATGTTGCAGCTTGAAGGGAGCTAATACGACTACAACAACAGTAGCTCAAACTGCCTTACAGCTTTAGCTCATCTTCAACTTCAACTCAAGATTTTGGTTCAGCTCAACTTCAGCTAGCTTAACTTCAATTGGCTTGGCAATTAATTGTATGTAATTAGCTAGGCAGTTGGTTTTGTTAATTGATTAGTTGAAGTTGTTAGTTGATTAATTATTTTGTTAAAACTTCCACTAACTTCTATCATTAGCTTGCATATAAACATAATAATTCTACGATTAATAATAACAGTCTACATTTCTCCAATCATTAGCTTTAGAATATTGACATTTCAGCATATATTGATTCACGCAAAAGGTTTGAAGTAAAACTTAATTTTCCAGTCGCCATCCATGCTAGGCTGTCCAGTCCTTTCAACTCATGCGTGATATACTCTCTTCGCCGTAATTATTTGTTGATTAGTGAAGCGCAGCATATGGTGAGGAACTTTGCCCAGATTGGGAGGTCGAAGGCAGCTGTTATTACTGTTGCTGAAATTGGGCCTTGAATTTTGTTTGAGGTTGCTGTCGATTTAGGATTGATTGATCATGCAAGGCGTTCGACTACAAGCAGAATTCTTTCATTTCATTGTTTTTTTCCCTTTTTTATTTTTAATTATTGGACTTAAAGAGATCTAATTTAAAATATTTTATTTTTTTAAATCAAAATGTGTATTAATAATGTCTTTGATTAATTGATTTTAATGAGTAATGATAAAGTTGATAAGAATGAAAATTCAATATAAATTTAAGGTTGAAATACATAGTGTAAATTTAATAAAAAAATTATCATAAAAATCAAAGAGAGTGATGTTTTAGGGGTTGGTTTCAAAGTATTCAACCATATATATATAAAAACTGATCTGACAATGCTATTACAGACAGAACACGGTCTCTAACATATATGTCCATTCGATCTGATTATGATAGAGCCCACTTCATGAACAAGAGAAAAACACCCGGCTGTAATTCTTTTCATGCATAGATGAGCTACCTCAGCTGAAAAAACCTATGCAATAGCCAATGAATTTGCCTGAAAGCTGAACGTCAAGTTCATGCTGGTGATGCCACAGCAGCACAAGCAACGAAGGTTAACTGCTGCAATTGGAACAAATTGAACTTTAAGCTCAGAGACCAATCTAACCCCAAAACTCAGAGACCAATCATTCATATGATTATGGGATATTCAAAAATTTACGCGGTCTGGCCTGTGGCCAAAAAACACACAAAACATAAAACAAAAGCACATTAAGAGGAATATTTTATCACATTGCTTTAGTCATTAAACCGGTAGATTTCAGTCTCATGGATCATTTCATTATTCAAATGATATGGGGGAAAAAACCAGTTACATATGAGTTCAGTGGTTTTCACACACTATTCAGGCTTTGATATGGATAGATATGGACAAAAATATGCCCCTACTAACCTGGTCAAGTTCTTAAATGAAAAAGTTGACATACATTGCAATAACTATTCTTCTACCATCTTTTTCAGCTTCAAATTGTCATGTATGATCCCTGCCATCAATCCTGAGGTATAAGAAAAAGGCAAACTAATAAATGACAAGGTAATGCATTCAACAAAATAATTAGAAAATATAAATCTCTATACCAATAACACCTTACAAATCTTAAGCCTGCTGATCAAATGAGGGCTTTAATCCTAGTCATAAGGTTCAAGCTTACCTGATTGCAGGTTGTTTCACCCTGTATCAATTAACCTTTTCACTCGATTACAACTTCAGTTTGAACCCTACTGATAGGAAATCATCCCTGATAAAAACAAAATGTAGCAGTAGCAATCTTAATAAGTAAAAAAGAAATTAAATGGAGTTATTTGCTGACAAAAATTTGAAACTCAGTAACCATAAGTGAAATTAAGCTCATCCTAAACCATCAGTTGAAATTAATCTCTATTTTACCTTTTCTTCATATTTGTTCGTCTCTTCTTCTCCTGCTCCTCCTGCTGCTCCTTCTCAATGTCATCCTCCAGCATAACAAGGCTACTTACATGCATTTCCGCAACAAAAGACTTTGGGCCACCCAGAATCTTTTGAGTCCTGACACTTCTCTTATTCCAATCATACCATACAAGCTTTTGATCATTCACTTCAAATAGCACTTTTTCCCCGTTTTTTGAGTAAGCCAAAGGCCTCAAAAACATAAAAGAACTAATGGATTTAGTTGTTCGAAAAGATAACAACTTAGTCCAAGATTCCTGAACCCCATACTCTTTCATTACCCACAAATCAACACATTCATGTTGATAATTGCACATCGCACACAACTGTCCTTCCAAAACCCCAACATCAACCTGAAAATTTAACTTCCTATCGGCATAGTGAGGCTGAGGCACTTCACAAAAAGTCTCATCTGCAATATTAAAAGCGATAATCGAATTTCTCACACCCAGTTCGGGCCAATGCGGCATAACCCAGTGCAAAGCATTACAAGCAAATAAACCATATCCTCTCCTATGCAAAACCTGATAAAATGGCTTATGCAAAAACCGAAGATAATAAGGCAAGCCCTTTATTTTCTTCCACGAATTGCTCTTCAAACTATAAATCTTCACTTCATAATCATAATCAAATGACTCGCACCTATCATCATCCCCAAAAAAAGTAGCCATCCTAACAAGTTTATAATCCTCATTAACCGAATCAAAACCAAACCCATAAAATACATACCCAAATTTCAAAGAAGAATCTGGAGGCTCAATCTCCGAAACTGGCACTCTTTTTAACTTTCGCGTCGATGGGTTATACAAAGCCAGATCTCGCTCCGAATTCCTCAGTACCACCAACCCATTACACGAACCGACAGCTTCAGTTCCACCGCCAACGTGTAAAGGGTGGTTCAATGTTTCCACAGAGGGTGAAGCTGCTGCCGTGGTGGCGTCAAGGGAATCAAAATCAAGCGAGTAGAGATTCCAGTCTCTGAGGATAAGGCTGAGATTAGATTTGGCATGGAGGGAATGAACGAGATGGACGTGGATAAAATCAGGACCGTCGATTAAAGTGCATAGAGGTCTGGATAGACACCGGAATCGGAGTAGAGATTTAACGGGGAGATGGAGGAGGATATCGTTAATTACATCGAGAGGGATTTTAGACATTTTGGTGTTTGGAAGAGAGGAAAAATTGATGGGTAGGGAAAGGAAGAATTAGGAAACTGCTATATTTGGGTGTTTGCTTGAAGAAGAGGAAGGGACAGGTGGCGCGATGCATGTGAAGATGCTTCCCGATGCCAACATTTTGCAGGTCGAAAATCCTAAAAGGTGGAGGGTTGTGAGTCGTGATTGGGAATTTCTGAATATTATAATTTTTAATTTAAAATACACTATAAAAATTTAAATTTTTTAATTTATAAAATAATAATAAAATTTAAATAATAAATATTTTATATTGATATTATTTATTATTTAGTATAAAAAAGTACATAAAATAATTTTTTTTTTCATAAATCCAATCCATCACTGGTGATCTATCATCAATCGACGATGACTAATAACGAGTGTTAGTAGCTAAAGGTGAATAATTTATTTTTTATTCAGATAAATTTATCAAAATTTCAAAAATAATATTTTATTTGTAAAATAAAAAGTTATTTTTCTGAAACCAATTTAATTTTTTCTTTGGTTAAAAAAATTCATCGGCTAATTTTTTGAATGTATAAAATAAAAAATATAAAAAATATTTTTTTGAAACAAATAGAGCGGAAATGTCATTTTGACTAAAAACTAAGTTTTATTATAATTACAATAATATTTTTTAATACGGTATCAATATTTTTATATATTAATATCATATTATATAATTTTTAAGCATTAAGATAATAATTTTATTAATATATATGGTTAATTATTATTTTGAATAATTTTTATTTTCAATAAAATTATTATAAATAAATAATAAATTATACATATAATTTAAAATTTTATATTATGGCACCCTACCTATATTTCACTCTAGGATTTACCATTTTGTGGATTATTTAATTGAAATTTGTTAAATAACATAATAAATTATTTTTAAAAAATTTTTATAACCAAAAAATTTATAATTTTAAAATAATGAAAACTAATTTAAATTTTAAAAATAAAAATAAATCAAATTTACTCAATTTAAAATTTTTAAATTTTTTCAACTTAAAAAATATAATATTTAATAACTTATTACTCTCAATGGTGAATTCAAATAATATATATTTAATTAAGAAATATATAAAAAAAAGTATTATATGGTTTTATGATTTTATAATTTAAATCATATAAAAATCTATTAATAAGTAAAATTTTTAAATTTTTTATTTATTTTCAATACAAATGAATGTCATATTTTAAACAATTAAATTAAGATTATGACAAAATAAAAAATAAAAGTTAGATTGGAAGAATGTCATATTTTTTAAAATAATTATTAGAAATTGTGATTTTTTAAATGTTTATGCATTTGAAAGTTCATTTTCCTTTAAAAGTCAATCATCATTATTTTTCAAAATATTTTGTAAAAAACATACTAACTTTTTAAATAAAAATTAATTTAAAAATTAATTTTTATTTATCATCATCAACTTCTATTTCAAACTCAATTAAAATTTCAAACTTAACCCAAAATCAAATCCTATATGATTTCAAGTTAGATTTGAAATTTTTAATCAAATTTGAAATGAAAGATAATAATGAATAACATATGACGATGAACAAGAATTAATTTTTAAATTTATTTTTATTTAAAAATTTAAAAATTTTTTAGAGAATATTTAAAGAAATGATTGCAATTAATGTTTAAAGAAAAATAAACTTTAGAATGCATAAAATATTAAAAATCATAATTTGAAATAGTTCTTTTAAAAAAATATGACATTCTTCACATTTAACTTTTTATTTATACTATAAAAATATGACAATTATTTATTTGAAAGTAAATAAAAATTAGAAGTTTGTTTGTTAATCTATTTTTATGTGATTTAAATGTAAATTCATCTAAATATATTTTTATAAAAATATATGAAAATTCTTCTTTTTATTATAAATTTGAGCTAAATTTGACATACAAAAAGTTATAGACCAAAATAAATTGTTTTTCTAAATTTTAATGCTATTAATAATTTTGGACCATTCGAGCTAATAGAGTAAGATGTTAAACCTTGCTCTGGCACAACAATTCCATAGAGTTTGAAGTGTAAAGTTGTCAAACTATAGGTAATTTTTCATATTTTTTCTTATTTAATTCGTACTTACACTGTTTAAGTCTATTTTTTGTTAAGCAATTTTCTTTTCTTTTTTTGGCAAGCAATATAAAAAAATTAACTTCTTTATTTTTTTGTTAATAAAAACGATTTATAATTTATAAAATAGCAAAATTAATTTTAAAAATTTTATGAAATTTTAAAAAAATTCAAATAAGCTAAATTTCCTCAGTCTAGAAAAAATTTTCACTCCTTTTTCCTCAATCCTAACAATACATTATTCCTCTTAATTTACTAAATATTAAAATATATTTGAAAATTTTAAGAAATTTGAGAAAAATTAAAATTTATGCTATTTAAATTAATTATTAAGAATAATTAGATAATAAATATTTGGTTCTTAAATATTTTATTTTTTGATTGATGAAAAGTACAAAAAGAAAACAATGTCTAGACTGAAAAATTCAATTGATTTCAATTTTTATCAAGTTTTGTAAAAATTTCAAAAATCAATTTCTGAAATTTTAAAAGTATAAATTGTTATTAGCAAAAAATATGAAAAAACTTATTTTTATATTATTTAACCAAAAATAAATCTAAATAGCTTGAAAATATGTTAAACCGTTATTAGACCTAAACTAGACTTAATGATCTATACTATTTTGAATTGGTTATTAAGAATAATCAAATATTACAAATTTAATTCTTAAATATTTTATTTCTTGGGTGAAAGAAACATGTGAAAAAAATTTTAGACTAGGATAATTTGATTGATTATAATTTTTTCAACTTTTTTTAAAAATTTTATTTTATTTTTATTAATCATAAATTATTTTTCTTAATAAAAATATAAAAAATCAACTTTTTATATTACTTGATAATAAATTATTTTTAAGTAGTCTAAAAAATAAAATATTGTCCTAATGAAAATAAGAGTTAATTTTAAATCTGATTATATCAATAAAAAAGTTAAGAGATTCAAAATCTGACTAAAAAATAAATCTAAAAAGAAAAGGAAAATGTTTACACTTTATTGATAAAAAATTAAAACTACAATATATTTAAAAATCATATCTAATTTTAAAATTTTTTAATAGTTTATTAATGAAAAATATTGGAACGATATACCATAATGTATACATTAGAATTTATGAGCCCAGTCCAATCCACCTTAATTTGTCACTCTTTAATTTTCCCTTTTAATTCTTATTTTGAAATTTCTAAAATGGCCCTTTTTTTAAAAAAGAAAAATCTAAGATAGCTCATGTAAAAGAAAATTCTGAAATTGTTGTATTGTGAAATATGAAGAAAATTTTCAAAATATTATAAATACAAGGTATTTTCCAGATTATTCTGACAAGCAAAATAAAATTCATATCAAAATTTTATTTGTGTATTTATAGCTTGATAAATTACAAAAATAAATCTATAATTATATTCACATCTTCTCACATACGCAAATATATTTTTTTCAAGACAAGAAAAAGTAATTATTTCATTATTGTAGTTTAGTCACAGTTATTTGCATCCTTGTATATATATAATTTTTAGCCTTTTTTTTTATCTGTTTGCTCTTTCTTCTCTTATCTCCTTCGTCCCTTTACCCAAAAGTGATACTTGCTTATCCCTAGGGCTCTCCCACATCCTTGCCCACTAGTCATTTAGCTTCTCCTTCAAGCTTCCGTTTCCTACCTTTTTGTCCATAATCACAAAACCTTTACTTTTAAATATATGAATTGTCATGACTTAGATTTCAAATCGTATCAATGCTAAGGGATGAAAAGATTTAAGACCTTCAAAACTTACAGCAAACCCAATTTAAGTCATGAAAATACATATTATAGCTTTCATTTCGTACTATGCTATTAAAATCTTAAATTTATATTAATATCACCTTACATTTTAAGGAATACAATAATGGGAGTTATGGGCTAAACATTTCTTAAAACATCATATTTTTTTTCTTTTCTCTTTCTTTCATGATATAAAATCATATATATATAATAAGCTTCCATTGGAAATCTTTAGAATTAAGATGTTCTCACATTATTCTAATCTCATTGTATATCATAATTACTGACATATAACCATTTCGCATGTAATCTTATTACATTAACATCTAACCCTTATATATATAAACTCATTCTAGATATTTCATAACATACTCATAGACATCGTAGAGATAACTAAAAGCATATATAGAATAGATAACAATCATACTTTTTAATTATATACATAATCCTTATTAACCGTTATACATAACAATTTAGACAACTATGATAAATAATTGTAGTTTCTTAACATATACATGGCATATAACTTAAAATCTTTATCCTCAAGCATGAAGCCATGACAACAATTCTATGTTTAACCTATAAAACAATCTTTGTGTGTGGAGGGATGAATTACTGTGAAAAATTTAATGATGAATTTTATATGCCCCTTATGCATACTCACATGTCTTAACATGAATACATCTCTAATTATATGGCACATTATTTGCATACAATATTTATATTACATACTATTATACATATAGATTATTAAGTCCATGAAAATCTCTAATTGGTTTACTTATCTTTCTCATACAGAAGAGTTACTTCTCTTATTGTGAACTCTCGAGGGAGTTGTCTCACCAACCGTATCTTTTACTTATCTCAGTGGAGTTTCTTCACTAGTTGTATCATGCAAGGATACATATTATTATTATCATAAAAGTCTCAATCCTTGCATAGCTAGTAATAACTCCTTAAATTCCCACTTCTTCCTTGAACTACCTTGACATCACATGACACTTAAACATATCATTTATGCAATAACATTTCATTTCATCCATAAAAATGTATATGACTTTTATATTAACATAATTTGGCCTACTATGGTACATATAAAAATTAGGATCTATGTATACAATGGATATTGAAAAAACACAATAAAACACCTCATTCAGCATTGCGTAACCTCAATTGCTTAAGTCTTTTTCCTATCCTTGATCTATATTATCACACACCTAAATATATATATAAAAAAAATTCTATGTTAATATAATAAATGCTAAAAATATGATGAGCTGTCTAAATTCATCCATAGAATATATTCTCAGCATAAATTAGAAATATTATTGGCCAAAAAAACCCATAAGGATATTAATTCTAAACTTTTACTAAGCTTGTAATTTAGTCCAAAAATTATGTATACATAACTTCTAGTATTTGGGTCCATAGTCACATAAGAAATCACTATTTAATATTCATATGCATGCATATCTATCATTAATTCCATGTTAAACATCTTACTCCTTTATGTCCTTAAACTTTCTAAAATGATCAATTTAATCCATTTACTACATTACATCCTCAATTAACATCATTACTTCCATTTTATCATCATAACTTAAATTATACTCATAACTATTATTAATTCTCCATTAATTCCCTTAAAATCTTTAATTTCATAAATATCCTCAAACTTCTTATATTCATCTAATTTAGTCCAAAAATGTAATTAACCTCGAATTACATACAATTAACTCCAATTGTTGTATTAATAATTTACTTAAAATTATTTTATATCCATATAATCTATTTCATAGCAATTAAACTCACATAAACCTCAATTTTATATTTGAAACCAATTTATAATTATCAAAAAATTAATAAAAATTTGTAAAATCTTACTAAAACCTCCAAAATTCATGAAACTTGAATTGTTACGATTGGGACAATTAATATGATTTTCTAGCATTAATTACTGTTTAAGTCTGCTAAGCCTCTGCTAAACCACTACACGTGATGGCTATAATTCGCTATCGGCTACTATTGATCATGATCATCTTATAGATATTTTTGCCATAAGTACATGGAAATTAACAACATTATCATACGTACTGCTATCTGTTTGAAATTAATAAAAAATTAAAGCTTGACTAAAATTTTGATTAGTGATTTCTCCACCACTCGATTATTTTCAAAGCAAATCGGATGTTAATGAAAAATTTGTGAATAGAATTTATCATAAAAATTTTAATCACCGGAGCTTTAATTCAGAAGTTGTGGCAGTTTGAAATTTTGGCCCAAAACTCTCTCTCTCATAGTCCGGGCCGCATGGTGCGCCAGGTGCGCCTGCTCTTGTTCATTTGTATTTTGCACCTGTACACTTACTTTTGCCTTTTGATCTCTTATATTCTTTAGTTTTTGGCTTTTTTTTTTTTATTTTTATTTTTTAACATTATTCCGTCCATTGTTTTGGCTAAGCCAAAACCGACCACACCTTTATATATATATTTTTACTTTTTAATACTTCTTTTCCTTTTTTCTTAATAATAGTATTATTATTGTAATAAAATACTCAAAATTCTCAAAATTAAAATCTATACCCACAAAATATTTAAATTTCATAAAATTAAATTTGCATTCATAATTAAATTAATTTTCATAAAATATATAAATTAACTTAAACTAATTTAATTCTCTTAAACATAAATATAATATTTTTATTTAAATAAATTAATATTAAATTTTTTATATTAAATAATAAATCATCCTTAATTATTTATTTCTTATGACGTAAAAAATTTTCAAATAATTTAATTTCTCAAATTAATAAAAAAAATTTCACATGAGTAACTTAATTTCTCATAATTAAATACTTTAAATTACATCAACTTGCCTAACTTTCTTAATTAAATCCAATTAATCAATATCTTAAATAAATTTAAGTAAATTAATATCCTTAATATTATTTAATTCAATTTATTAAATTTTACTTGATATATTACATTCACATCATATAATTAACATTAAAATCGTTTAAATCATATACTCATATTAACTTAAATTAATTTCACAAGTTCCTTAAATTTCAATTAAATTCATATCTTTAATCCTCAAATCATTGCATAAACTCATCTTAAAATATTAAATACCTCCACATATTCATTTAGATTAAATTTCTTAAATATAAAATATTCATTAAACATAATTTATTACACATAATTCTTATTAAATATCATAATTTAATTAAAGTAATAATCTCATTAATATGAAATTTGTTGGCTCTCGAGCACCAAGAAAGGGGTTGAAATTGGTGGGAAAATTAAAATTTGGAGGGAAGGATTTGATGAGATGAAAATAGAAGATGGAGGAGAAGAGTTAAAGACACAAGATTTTATAGTGGTTCGAGTGTTAACAAACCTTATGTCCACTGCCCAATTCTTTTAATTGGGAATTCTACTAACATGCTAAATGGTGTTTTCAAGCTCACATTAAACTTTTACACTTTGTGTTTTATGGCTCACACACAACCTTAAAATTTGTGTTTCAAGACTCACACAAAAAACCTCTCAACTGTTTTCCCAAAGACACACACTTAACCTATACAAAAGTTTTACAATCAAGCTAACTCTCAAACTCAATAACAATGGTGTTTAATACTGACATTCAACAAAACCAACTCACATGCAAGAATTAAAGGTTGAGAAGCAAAATTGCAAGAGTTTGGCTATATTTAATGTTATTCCCTTGCATTCATGTTTGTTTGGTGGAGTATTTATATACAACAACTACCAAAGAGACGTTACAAATAAAACAATTGATAAATCTCTAAGTTGTTCTAGACAGATCTTGCATTAAAGGTCTGCTCAATTGATTTCACGTCCATGACTAGTTATTCATGGTCATGATTTCACTTTTAGCACAAAAATTACTGAAATCGCAGTGGAGAACCCCATTTGTATTTAACAACTAGTTCACATGGCACATTACCATTGGTCTTTCAAGAAATATAGTCGTCATGTTCTTCGAGCTAGACAAAAGTCGTAGTTATTTTTCTTTAGGATGTAATGGCAACCACGAATCTTTTTGTTTAATAAGGAAATGTAGCACCATAAAATTGTAGTCTTGATCACTATGTCACTTTTTCGAATTTTGATAAACCAATGATTTTCTGGGACACTTGGTATACTTTAGTTGTGGACTTGATTCCTCCAAGCAAATCCAAAAGTTACGATTGCAAATTTGGATGAGACTCTTATCGTGAATTTGTCTATCATAACTTTACAAAATCCTTGGCAAGATAGTGATTGTGAGTTCCACCGCGAATCTATCTGCCCTATCTTCTTCTATTCTTCTTACAAGATAACGATTGAGAATTTGAAGTTCGCCCTTGCAAATTAGAATGCCTTTCATAATAGTTGAGATTTAGACTCTTATTCAACTTTCAATGCAAACCCATCTAAAAATCTGCAAAATCAACACTTAAAATTGATGTTATAACATATCACTCTACATTGTGAAGATCAAAAGGGAGTTTTGATTTAGGTTTGACCAACCTAGTTCACCAATCTCCCCTTTTTGATTTTGACAACTTAGATTGGTTTGCAAAGGATAAAGAATGCATAAGTGTGAAGTTGAAATGGTTAATAATTTTTAACAACTTAAAATGCAATTAAACTAATTGAAATTGTTCCCCCTTAAAATATATTCACCCTTAATCATGCAATCATAAGTTCATTCTCCCCCTTATTAAGATAAAAAAGAGAGAGGATAATGCAATTATAGGGATAAATATAAAGTATTAAGGACAAACATGGAAGGAATAAAAACTTGAACTTTTATTGATATCAAAACAAATACAAACTAAATTCAAACATAAAATGAATAATAAAAACTTGTAGGATTACAATTAGGCCAAAAAAGAACACAAACAAAAAAAAAAAAAAAAAAAAAAAAAAGAGAATTACAAGCCTAAGTAAGAAAAACTAGAGGGTTGGAGAGATGTCAGCATCATCAGTATCTCCAACTTGTTTACCTCCTCCTCTTTATGCCTCTTCTCCTTCTTCCACTTCTTGGTTTTTCTCTTCCTCTGGGGTATCCTCTCAATTCTCAAAGTCTGAAAGATGGCAAAGCGTTGCACCTATCTTCTCTTGAAGATCTACTGGGTCATTGTAAAGGTGGAAAAAAAGAAGAAATTTCCTTTTAATCATCTGTATCACCTTGTCTAACTTCTTATTGATGGAAGAGAGAGAGATGGCAAAAGTTTTAGGTTTGGCTTTGGGCTTAGGAGATGGAATAAGTTGGGCACTTTCCTTTATCACAAGCCTATTCCTTTTGAAGTGTGAGTGGTTTCTTGCTTCTTTGCCCCAGAAACCCCAAGATATAAACATAGGTATTAGGATGGATTGCCTTAGCATTAATCAAATATGGCAAGTTAAGGAAATTTTGGGAGGGTAACTATTTTTTTTGTGATAAATTTCTCATTTTCCTCATTCAAAGCTTCCACAAACCCATATATGGCTGTGACATGAGAAACGAGGAGAAATTGGCTTTTAGGCTTTATACTCATGTGAATTAATTGATCCACAAGGTATCAGCCTATTTGAATTGGCTTGTTTTTGGTTAGGCAAAATAGAAATGTCAAGTCTTTCTGAGAAACTTTTTCATTCTTATCACCCCTACCATTTAAAGAGAAAATGATGATTTGATGAAGAAGCCAATTGGTAAGGGTCTTAATGTATTTGGCCAGAGATGTTTTAGGGTCATATTTGGTTTCAATAGAAATCTCTAACCAAAATTTAAAATAGATTACATCAAGACTAGAGATAATGGTATTGGCTTTGAACCTTTCTTTCTCTTCCTTTGTTATCCTTTTCATAAGATGAAAGAGAGGAGGCCCTTGAAGTTAGGTAATGCCCTTCCCTTTCACTACTCTTTCTTTCTCTTCCTTTGTTATCCTTTTCATAAGATGAAAGAGAGGAGGCCCTTGAAGTTAGGTAATGGCCTTCCCTTTCACTACTCTAGTTAGTTTCTTGGGTGCCATGGAAGGTTGAAAGTTGAGAGAGTTATTAAAGGATTGAGAAGAGAGATGAAAGAAAAAAGGTAAATATGGAATAAATGAGTGTTAGGATGGCATAAATAGGTAGAAAAGAGAGTATAAAAACAATAAGAAAATAGTAACATAAGTAATTAGATGAAATCTATTACCTATTAAGTATTACTAACACAAGTCACTAGTGTCAGCATTTGTTACGTGACAAGTTCTCTTTCAATTGTTTTTCGCTTAAATGTCATTTCATTAACATAATAAATGTTATCTAAATATATATTTTCAGAAATTTTTTATTTTCTTAATGCAATTTAAAAAAATATATCAATGTCTGATAGTTACTAGAATTTGTGGTCGCTAGCTGGTCACGACCACTAATTATGAAATTTATGAGTAATAGATACAATTTTCTCAAAAAGTGAGGAGTCAATGGTTAACAAATTTGAAATTTGAAAAAATTCATAGTGGATGAAGAGTTAAGAGTTAATAAGAATTTTGAGAAGTGCCTGTAAATAGCGACCGCGAATTACAAGGCAAAATGAAAAATAATGAAAAAAATAAGAATTAACCTTATTAAATGTGATCACTTTAATGTAAATATGATCAATTCAAGCAAATTGGCATAGAGAAATGCAATTGCATAATGAATTAACACATCTAAGTCATTCAACATACATAACTATCAAATTCAATCAATCAAAATTGATAGACACAATGAAGAATATCAAGTGAGATCAATTTTCACCCTAGGGTGCTTCCATCTAGTATCCCTAGTTCCCTTTTAATGAAGTTTATTCTTTCTTCATCAAGGAGTTTAGTGAAAATGTCTGCAAGTTGATTATTAATGTTAATAAATTCTAAAGCCACATTACCATTTTGGACATGATCTCTAAGAAAATGATGTCTAATATCAATGTGTTTGCTTCTTGAATGTTGGATGGGATTCTTTAAAAGATTTATTGCACTTATGTTGTCACATTTTATGGGAATGTGATAAACATATTTGCCATAATCCTTTAGTTGTTGTTTCATCCAAAGAAATTTGATGCATTAATAACCCACTACCGCATATTCCACTTTAATGGTGGATAAGACAATCAAAACTTACTTTTTACTAAAACAAGAGACTAAACAATCACTTATGAATTAACAAGTTCCGAAAGTGCTCTTTCTATCTAATAAACTACCATCATAATCTGTATCTGAATATCTAAGAAGACTAAAAGATGAATTCCTAGGATACCATAATCTTAAATACAGTGTGCCAAGTAAATATTTAAGAATCCTTTTGGCAACATTTAAATGTGATTCCTTAGGGCAAGATTGGAACCTAGCACATATGTAAACACTGAAAATGATGTCGAGTATAGAAGTAGTAAAATAAAGGAGAGAGCCAATCATATCTCTATACCTCTTTTCGTTAATTGGCTTACCCAATTCATCTTTGCCTAGTTTGATAGTTGCACTCATTAGAGTCTTTGCTACCTTGCATCCATCCATGCTAACCTTTTTTAGTAGATCCTTCGAGTACTTGGTTTGGTTGATAAAGATGCCCTCTTTGGTTTCCTTAATTTAAAGACTAAGGAAAAACTTGAGCTTTCCCATCATGCACATCTCAAACTCCCTAGTCATACACTTAGCAAATTATTCACAAAGAGATTCATTAGTAGCACTAAATATAATATCATTAATATATATTTATACAATTAATGTATCTTTATTATGCATTTTGATAAATAAAGTTGTATCAACCTTGCCTTTTTTAAAATCATTTTGCAAAAGGAATGAACTAAGCCTTTCATACCAAACTCTTGAAGTTTATTTTAAACCATATAAAAATTTAGTTAATTTGAAAACATGAGATTCAAAACCAAATGGTTGTTCAACATAAACTTCTTTCTCAATGAGATCATTCAAAAAAATGCACTCTTCATGTCTATTTGAAAAAGTTTAAAATTCATATGACATGCAAATGCTAAAAGAATCATAATGGTCTCTAATCTTGCTACGGGTCTAAAGGTTTCATCATAGTCAATGCGATTTGGTTATAACCCTTTGCAATCAATTTAACTTTGTTCCTAGTAATGAAACCTTGCTTATCTAACTTATTCCTAAACACCCATTTGCATCCCACAATAAAGTGTTTCTTAGGCCTAGGAACAAGTTCCCAAACTTTGTTTCCCTCAAATTGTTTAAGTTTCTTTTGCATAGTAATCACCCAACTCTTATCATCAAGAGCCTTATCAACATATTTTAGCTTAAATTGAGAAATAAATGCAAGATTATTATCTAAAGCATGAATTTGAGATATAGTACTTACTCCCTTAGATGTCTCATCAATGATAAGTTTCTTTAGGTGATATTTGGAGAATCTCCAATCCTTAGGAAGTTTTTGATATGGGTCTTCTACTTGTTGTGCCTGAGATTTATCAACTTCTTGTGATGATTGGTTATCTTTAAGATCAATCACCATATTTTTTTAGAGTTGAATCAAACTTCAACTTCTCAAAGTCACCTACAAGATTATCAAAAAGACAACCTTTCCCAAGATCAAGCTTACTAGATTCATCAAACACAATGTTCATTGACTCCTCAACAATCATAAAACTTTTGTTGAAAACCCTATAAGCTTTACTAGAGGTGAAGTAGCCCAAAAAAATGTCTTCATTGGTTTTTGAATCAAAATTTCTAAGGTTGTCCTTAGTATAAAGAATGTAGCATTTGCACCCAAAAACTTTAAAGTATGAAAGCTTATGTTTTCTATCATTCCATAGCTCATAAGATATTTTGTTTAGAATGGGTCTTTTAAAAACACAATTTGCAATGTAATAAGAAGTATTGATGGCTTTGACTCAAAAGTAATTAGGCAAAGAATACTCATTGAGCATGGTTCTAAATTCTCATCTAGCCATCTTATTAGTGTCCTATTTTTCCTCTCTACAATACCATTATGTTGTGGTGTTCTAGGAGTAGAAAGATTATGAGAAATCCCATTCTCTAAATAATAAGTTTCAAAAGATTCATTTTCAAATTCCTTTCCATGGTCACTTCTAATAGAAAAAATGATGTAACCTCTTTCATTTTGAACTTTTTTTTTCAAAACTTTTGAAAGCATTAAAAGTGTCATTCTTATAAGCAACAAAAGAAACCCAGGTAAACCTAAAGTAATCATCAATTAGAACAAATGCATAATGCTTCCCACCTAGACTAGTATTCGTAATAGGTCTAATTAGGTCCATATGAATTAGTTGGAGAGGCCTAGAAATACTTACACCATTCTTTATTTTTAAGGAAGTTTGGTGTTGCTTCCCTATTTGGCAAAGTCCACAAGTCTTGTCCTTAGATAATTATAGCTTGGGAAGACCCTCTACTAGCTTTCCTTTAAATAGACTTTGTGGGAGCTCCATGCTACCATGGCTAAGTCTTCTATGCTAAAATCAAGTTTCATTGCTAAGAGACATAAGACACTTGAAGGATTGGTTAGCCAAATTGTCGAAGTTAATTAAGTAGGTATTGCCTTTCCTTTTACCCTTAAAGATTATCTTCTTATCCACCAAGGTGGTAACCCAACATTCTATAGGGTCAAAGGTGACTTTATTACCTTTGTCACATAATTGACTTACATTTAACAAATTATGTTGTAAATCTTCAACTAAAAGAACATTACAATAAGTGAACAACCATCCTTATCAATTATTCTAATGCCAATTACCTTGCCCTTGGCATTATTCCCAAATGTAACATTGCCACTTTCCTTTTCTTTTATGGCTATGAATAACTTTTTATTTCCTGCATATGCTTTAAGCACCCACTATCCATATGCCAATCATTGCCCTCATTGGTGGCTACCAAACATTCTTATAAAACACAAATAACTTATCTTTGTTTAGATACCCAAACATACTTGGGTCCTTTGGGGTTAGGTCTTCAAAGGTCCTTTAATTTGAGGTGAGCCTTCTTAATATAGCATAAAATGTTTATATGACCAAACTTCATATAATAATGATATTAAAGCTTATAATTATGAGTCTTTCTTCTATGCACAACCTTTGCATGAGTAAAGGGCCTTTTTATACTATAGTGGCGAGAGTGTATACATGTGCATGAGTGATTGGGAGTATAAGAGAATTTTTTATATGCGTTAGGTTGAACATGCTTCTTAGTGTACATGTATGCATGGTTAGCATTTTTAGGCTTAGGCTTTGAGCCTTGAGGTGTTTTTCCTTTACCGTTGGGCATAAGTGGCTTAGTACTATGAGCACTCTTCCTCCCAGTTACCTCAACACTTGAAGTTTGAGGTGTTGATGCTCTAATTAATGTTGTGAGAGGGGGTGTAGAAGAAGAAGAGGCTCTATCAAAGCCTAGACCATGTCTTTCTAGGGGAGGTCTTTGAGATATAATAAGTGTGTATAAAGCTTCCTTCTCTTTATGGAACTTAAAGATAACATTTCTAAGTTCAATTACCTCTCCCTTTAAGGAGTCATTTTCCTTCCTCAAGGAGTTTAGAGAAGATGAAGACATAGAAAGATTATCTACAAAAATTTTAAGTTCTTAATTTGAAGTCCTCAACTGACTTACAAGTTCATTAAAGGAGTTAAACTCATCCTTTAGTTTTGAACATTTCTTTTTGTAAGTTTTCATTTTTTATTTATACTTTTTACATTTCAAAGTAAGAGCTTCAATAAGCTCATCATCTACATCATCATATGCATCATAATTATTACTAAAGTGAGAAGAAGAACTTACCTTATTAGAAGAGTCTTCTTATGCCATGAAGTAGAAATTGACCACTTCGTTATCTTTATCTTCCTCACTAGAGTTGTCATCCTAAGTGGCTTTGAAGATTTTCTTCTTCTCTTTGTCCCATTTTCTTCTTTTTCTTTAACTTGGGGCAATCATACTTGATGTGACCTTACTTGCCACACTCATAGCACATCACTTCATTTTTCTTTTCCTTGAGGTTAGGAGATGCCTTCTTGAAGTTCCTTCTATCTTTCCTTTTCTTTATTAGCTTTTTTATGCTTTTAGAAAGCATGGCTAGCTCTTCCTCTTCTTTTTCACTATCATCATCATCACTTGAGACAACTTCCATCTCTTTGTCTTTGGATGAGGATTTAAAAGTCAGGGTCTTTGTTTTCTATTTTATCATTTTTATGCCCTTGCCCTCTCATCTTCTTCATTTCCTCATCCTTTTTCAAGGCCAACTTATGTGTGGGAAGCTTGTCTATGAAAACTTATATTTGCACCTTTCCAATTTATATATTTGACTTTTGAATACTGCACACCCTAGCACTAAACGTTTCAAAAGGTAAAGATTTGAGTATTTTGGTGTTTACCTCATGATTGGTAAGAATTCTACCAAATTTCTTCATATTTGTGATAATAGATAAGAGTCCATTTGTCATGTCGGTGATGCTTTCATTGTCTTTCATCATGAATAACTCTCATTCTGTCACATACATTTCTAGCCTGTTCGATTAAACAGATGTTGTGCCTTCTTGGTAATTCTCCAATGCCTTATAAATTTCATAGGCGGTGAAACAATATTGTACTCTTCCAATATCCTCTCTTGACAAGGAGCTAAAAAGAATTTTCATTACCCTTTTGTTCTTCTCATTATTCTTCTATGTGCTTCCATCCATTCCTCTCTTGGGATCAATTCTTCACTTCAATCAACCACTTTGGTAGGAGGCTTCCATTCTTTTACTGCTATATCCCATAGATCTACTATATTACTATCCAAATATATCTTCATTTTGTACTTCTAATGAGTATAGTCAGATCCATGGAAATAGGGATTGAGATGGGTGTAAATTCCTTCTTGTGCCATTAGCCTTTTCTCACAAACTTAAGGCTTTGATTGAGACCTTGCTATGATACCACTTGTTGGCCCTTAAACACTAAGAAAGGGGGCTGAATTGGTTGAAAAATTAAATTTTGGAGGGAAGGATTAGATGAGATAGAAATAAAAGATGAAAGAGAAGAGTTAAAGACACAAGATTTATAGTGGTTCAGGTGTTAACAAACTCTACATCCACTCCCTAATTCTTTTAATTGGGTATTCTACTAACACTAAATAGTATTTTCAAGCTCACACTAAACTTTTACAATTTGTCTTTTATGACTCACACACAGCCTTACAATTTATGTTTCAAGGCTCACATAAAAAACCTCTTAAATGTTTTCCCAAAGGCTGACACTTAACATATTACAATTATGCTAACTCTCAAACCCAATAACAGTGGTGTTTTATACTCACACCTAACAATACCAACTCATAAACAAGAATTAAAGGTTAAGAAACAACATTGCAAGAGTTTGGTTATATTCAATGTTATTCTTTTGCTTTCATGTTGATTTAGAGGAGTATTTATAGGCAACAACCACCAAAGAGACGTTATAAAGAAAATAATTGCTAAATCTCCAAGTTGTATTAGGCAGATCTTACATTAAATGCTTATCACACTGATTTTATGGTTGTGACTGGTCATTCGTGATCGCAATTTCACTTTTAGCATAAAAATTACTGAAATCACAGTGGAGAACCCCGTTTGTATCTAACAGCTAGTCCACATGACACACTACCATTGGTCTTCTAAGAAATGTAGTCGTTATGTTCTTCGAGCTAGACAAAAGTCATAGTCGTGAACTATTTTTCTCTAGGGTGTGATTGCCACCGCAAATCTTTCTGTTTGACAAGGAAATGTAGCTCAATTAAATTATGGTCTTTATCATTATGTCACTCTAGTGAATTTTGATAAACCAATGGCTTTTTGGGACACTTTACATGCTCTGGTTGTGGACTTGATTCCCTCTAGGCAAATCTAAAAGTCACGGACGCGAATTTGGACTTGACTCTTATCGCGTATACCTTTATTATAACTTTACAAAATCTTGTCAACATAGCGATTGTGATTTCGATAGTAAATTCATTTGCCCCATCTTCTTCCATTTTTCTTATAAGATAGTTGTCACAAATTTGAAATTTGGCCCTACGAATTAGAATGTCTTTCACAATAGTTGAGATTTAGACTTCCATTCAACTTTCAAAGGAAACCCATTTAAAAATCCACAAAATCAATACTTAAAACTGATTTTAGAATATATTAATCTACATTGTCAATATCAAAAGAGAGTTTTGACTTGAGTTTGACTAACCTAGTCTAATAAAATCATTTCTCTTTAAATTACTTTCATATACATTAAATAATCTTCTTAAATATATTAAAATATATCTCATCATCATTTAAATCATTAAAATTCATACTTATATACATAAAAATAGGGCAAGACACATTTAAAATAACTTCAATTACTGAAATTTTCTAAAATTGGATTTCAGATCTTACATGAACTCAATTAAAATTCATTCGAACAAAATCCACCGCATTTCAAATTGCCTCAATCATCAAACCTAGATTGCATAGTCCCAAGAAATGGGCTCAACTTGAATTTAAGCCTAGACAAGTTGAATTTGACATTGCTACCGTTAATGCTTTTGTTGAGAATGAGAATTTTTTTTTAAGTTATTGAGGGGATAATCATAAAAAAATGCATTTCTATTTACTATTTTACTGATTTAGCTTAAAAATTATTTTCATACTGGTAAATTTTTTATTCTAGTTTAAAGATAAAAAGAAAGGAAAGATGATAGTTGGGAGAATAATATAGATTTAAAAATTCAAGCAGTTAATCGAATCAGTTAAATTAAAAATTAATTATTAAATTAGTCTAAATTTTAATTGATAAAAAATTAATCAGATTTGGTCAAAATTGAAATGGTAATAAACTAAATTGACCTAGTTCAATAAAAAAAAAATGTCATTTTGATTTCAATTTTTTTAAGAACATATAAAGATTCAATTTTTTATTATCTTTTATTATTAAATTTTAGATATTTGAGATATTTTCAATTGTTTTATAATTAATTATATTTTCTCATTTTTAAATAATACTTTATATATATATTTATTTTGTTTATAATACTTTCAATTTAAAATATAATACTTTTATACAGTTGAACTGAGTTAGTTAGATTGATTAAATTGATGAAATTATAAGCTGACTATCAAATCAATTTGATGATTGATATAGTTTTAATAATATTTTAGAACAGTAATGTCTTCTTGCTTGGTTCCTTTCCCCTAATTATAGACGTTTGCATGGTTTATTTTAGAACGATCAACTAATCATGTTTATAATAAGCTACCAATTATCCAATTGATGATGGCATGTCTTCTTCACTAATTAAGGGCCGACTTCACTTATGACTATAGATGCTTTACTCGGTTTAAACTTCATATCTTACTGGTCTTTGGTTTAAGTATCATCAAGATGTCTCTTCCTCATTTTGACAAAGTATTCATGCTTGGTTGCCATTATGTTATCCTTAAAAGACATCCCCCCTTTTTTTGAGGCGACACGTGACACACAGGTAGCCATTCCAAAAGGTTTCTCAAAAATTATGTCCTTTCAATTTCCCTCAACCATTGTGCTTTTGTTTTCACATTCATTGATTGAGATCTAAGCTATATATCTTCAACTAATTTCTTGGGAAGGGCTTTTAAATGTTGGCTTTGCTTTGCCTTTTTCTCTTAGCTGTTCTCTTCTCCTTTCTTATTACCATAATTTCTCCCTTTACTAGGTAAATGACTTCTACCAATTGGGGTGGAAATTCCTCCTTCATTTTTTTTTTTAATTTCTTCTTCTTTTACTACTACTAGTTCAAAGGGGCATTTCAATTATATTAAGGTAGTTTTTCTTGATGTCATTGTTGATCACCTTTAAATTGCTAATTATTCCTCAATATTGACATAAGAGGACCTTTCTTCTTTCCATAGTGTGTTGTCCCAACAAGCCCAAAAGGGGAGGGGTAAATAGGACAATGAATAATTTTCAAGAATTGATTGAATTCAATAATGCAAGGTAATCACACACAAAGGAGACATAAGTTTTTATAGAGATTTAGTATAATCTTGGCCTATATCCTCTTCTTCATTGTAAAAAGTTATATAATGGATTAAGCATTAGGTTAGATTTTAACATAACTTTTCACTTTCAGATTGATGGGCAATTTAAGAGGATTATATAAATTTTATTTAGTGGTAGTGAAGTTTTCCTATAATAATAGTTATAAGTCTAGTATAGGCATGGTTCCATATAAGGCTCTATATGGGAGGAGGTCCAAGACTCCATTATATTTAAAAGAGGTTAGTGAAACGAGAATTGAGGATCTAAAATTATTACAGTATATAGTTGAGAAGATTACTTTGATTTAGGATATAATAAAGACTATTTTTAATTGATATAAGAATAATGCAGACCTTAGAAGAAGGCATTTAGAGTTCTCCATGGGAAATTATGTTCTTTAAGGTGTCTCTTATGAAAAGAGTTATAAGGTTTGGTAGAAAGGCCATGTTAGCACTAGGTTTGGTAAGAAAGGTATGTTAGCTCCCAAGTTTATAGGTCCATATGAGGTGTTGGCGATATTAGGAATTATAGCTTATACGTTGGATTTACCACTTAAGCTTACTTTAGGAAATCTAATTTATCATGTGTCCATGTTGAGGAAACACATTCCAAGCCTAACCATGTGATTATGCCTTAAACAATTGAGGTTTAAGAGGATTGTTCTTATGAAGAACAACCAGTAGCTATTTTGGATCGACAAGTGAAGAAATTACAAAATTTGTGATATTAGAGAACTCATTATCGCAAGTAACTTAACATGTGTTACTTAAACCTTTACAAGTAAATTTATAAGTCTTACTTAAACCTACTCAAGATAGATTTCCTAAGCACTAACTTAAATTCTTTCATAGATTTCCTAAGCACTAACTTAAATTCTTTCATAAGATAGATTTACAGACATTATCTTAAGCCTTTCATAAAATCTCTTGGAAGGTTTTCTTACCAAGCCTAAAGATAATCCACTCAACTAAGAATACAAATATTGCTTAAAGGGAAATCATTCACTAAGTTGATATTAACCTACCCAATATAGGATCAAATTATAAATGAAATGCCTAAGAAAGAAAGAAGAATAAGTATATGGACACTTTGAATGTTAGACCTTTATAATCTTTTCTTTTAACTCTTTCACATATTAGGAGTTGTCTCTTAATTGTGAACAACCTATTCACTTATATGAATGAGCCCATTCATAGGCAAAAATTACTTGCTTTAATTATCTTCAATATTAAATAGATTATTTTTGTTCGCACAAAGTCGTTCCATCATTTATGTTGGCTCAATTTAAATTTTCACTAGCTATACAATGTTGTTTAATATTTGAGGTCTATTCTAAGGATGGACTTCTTATTCATAAACTTTTCAAATTATAGCATCATAAATGATATCATTTTGTAAGGTTTGGTGTATAATTACATTGTTTCAATGTAAGTTTAATGCATGGTTCATTGTCTTAATATTATTGTTCATGTTTACTTAATGTTTGCCTAATGTGCCTAATGAGCATTTGAATGATATGTTAATGATGTGTTTTAGATGTTTAGAATTGGTGTTTGAAGTATCTTAGAGGAAGGAAGAAAGGGTTGGATGCAAAGTTTACATAAGTATTATGGTTTGAAAGATGCATTTTGGTGGACTTTAGGAAGCATTTTTAGCTTCCGATCTTTGCTAGGCATGAACTTTTGATCATCAAGGCAAATGTGCAAGCAAATAATGCTTGGCCAAGAAAGAGGACTTTCAACAGTTGAACCTTAAGTTCGACAACTAAAAGTGCTTTTCACCAAATATGAGTTATAATGCACAAAATGGTCATTTAATACCCCTAACTGCCTTGCTTTGTCTTCTTACTACCTATACATGGCTAAAATACCATTTTTCTCAATAGTCCTAATAATATAAGATCTAGAACCCCAATTTTTGAAAATTTTCAATAATCCAATCTATTTTAAGAATATATATATATATATATATATATATATATATATATATATATATCATTTAATAATTATTAAATATATTTTAATGTATTTAAGAATATTATTTAATGTATATGTTACTATTTTAAAGAAAAATGAATTCATATCAATGAGATTATTATTTTAATTAAGGTAATAGGATTTATTATGAATTATATTTAAAGAGTTATGTTTAATATTTTATATATATATATATATATATATATATATATATATATCATTTAATGATTATTAAATATATTTTAATGTATTTAAGAAAATTATTAAATGTATATGTTACTATTTTAAAGAAAAACGAATTCATATCAATGAGATTATTATTTTAATTAAGGTAATATGATTTATTATGAATTATATTTAAAGAGTTATGCTTAATATTTTATATTTAAAAATTAAATTTAAATGAGTATGTGTAGGTATTTAATATTTTAAGACGAATTTGTGTAAAGAAAATATATTTAAGGATTTAAGGATTTAAGATATGAATTTAAAATATGGATTTTATTGAGATTTAAAAATTTATGAAAATTAATTTAAGTTAATATGAGCATATCATTTTAAGTAATTTCAATGTCAATTATATTTTGTGAATTTATTATGTTAAGTAAATGTTTAAGGAATTTAATTAAATAATATTAAGGATATTGGTTTTATTTAAGTTATTAATTAAATTGATTTTATTAAGATATTATGTGAATTTATTTAATTTAAAGCATTTAATTTTGAAAAATTAATTTATTTATATGAAAAGAATTTTTTATTGATTTTGAGAAATCAAATTATTTATGAGAAGTATTTTATGCCATAAAAAGAAATTAATTATGAATATTACATTTATTTAAATGAAAATAATTAAATTTATGTTTAAAAAATTAATTTAATTTAAGTTAATTTATATAATTTGTGAAAATTTATTTAATTATGAATGAAGAATTTAGTTTCATGAAAATTAAATATTTTATGTGATAAAGATTTTAATTATGAGAATTTTGATTATTGTTATTAAAAAATAAAATGAAAAAAGAAAAAAGGCAACAAAACAAAAAGAAAAGAAATAAAATGAAAATTAAAATAAAAAAAAACAAATCAAAGTCGGTTGAAAGAATGAGATGACCCAAAAACAATTGTTTTGGCAAGATAAGAGGAAGAAGAACAGGTGGGTGTGAGACAATACCGCATTGCACTAGCACCACACTTAGAAAGAGAGAAAGAGACAAATGACTAAAATAAGAGGCAAAAATTTAAATGGTCATATCTCTCCAATTGATTCTTCATTTTGGGATGATTCAAGTATTTATAGAGAGCTCTCTTCATAATTTTTCTATCAACACCTGATTCACCTAAAAAAGATGTTGGATGGTAAAATATTTGTCGGTCAAAATTTTGGTCAAACTTTATGTTTCATTGATTTCAAATAAAAGTTAGCTTGTATAATATTGTCATCAGTTCATACAAACTCATAAAAAAAGATCTACAGGGTCACCATGGTCAATTTTCAACAACCACTAGGGGCAAACTTCAACCACCAAATGTGATGGTTCAGTGGCAACCAAATAGGCCTAAGCAGAAATTTATTCTAAAAAATCATATTAATTAATCCAGTCGTGATGGTTCAAGTCTCATGAATTTTAGATGTCCAAATAAGATTTATAAATTTTTTATAATTTAAAAATTATAAATCTGGTCATAAAATGTAAAATTAATGTGTATGTGAGAGTGATTATTAAGAAATGATTTATATGACTGTGAAATAATTTTATGTGAATTATTGATTGTGCAATTGAAGCAAATTGAATGTAATTTGAGGTTAGTTGTATTTTTAGACTAAATTGAGCAACTATGAAAAGTTTGAGAATATTTATGAAATTAAAAATTTTAATGCAATTAATGGAGAATCATAAATGGTTATGAACATAAATTAGATTTTAATGTGAATGTAAGTAATGGTGCTAATTAAGGATGTAATGTAGTAAATAGACTAAATCGATAAGTTTAGAAAAGTTCATGAAGTTAAAGGATTAAGATGTTTAATAGAGAATTAATGATAGTTGTGAATATATATGAATTTTAAATGATAAACTATGATATCTTAGACAAGTATTGACAAACATAATAGAAGTTATATGGGTAAACACAATTTTTGTACTAAATTGTAAGTTTAGAAAACGTTTAGATTTAATGTCCTTATAGGCTTTATTGGCCAATAATAGTTTAATTTATACATGGTATATATTGTAACGACCATATTCATTTACACATTATGACATTCATTTCCAAAAATGCATATGCATAAAGGTTTATTCATCATACATACACAATCCAACATGTATTTAATGTGCATATAAGTTAATTAATGTTCAAGGCTAGTGACCATAAACTGGTTTCTATTTAGATATATGTACATGACACCAAGAGAGAGAGTTGGAATTCAGTCGACAACCTGTGATCCATGTATCTCTATACAAAACTTTATGCACCAAAGTATCCAAACTCTATGCTTCAGTATATGAAAAACATAATTACGATTTGTTGAGTTGCGACTCAATGAATAAAAATAATAATAAGATTCTTATGGCACAACCAACAATCAAATATCATTAGGATACATTACAAGCATAACAATTGACTATGCAAGTGCAAGTGCAATAGATTGATTTTTGTTGTGACCTTGCAAGACAAACACTGCTCTTGAAAATTCATGTGATTTAAGTGACATTTGATTTTTACTGGCTAGCATATAACAAGTAATCATTTGATCAATAACATGTGCCAATAGGACATATTGGTTCTTTTTTCAAGTGATTTGTTAGTGTTTAACAAGTCAGTCACAACATCCTTTAAGTTCAATATGCAAGTGTTCATTCACAACAGTATACCAAGTAATCATTAAGAGCATATAATTCTCACTTGACTTGTATTTACAAGTACAATGTAACAATTCAATCAAATATACATGTAGTAGAACATAATCATATCATAAAATTATTACACATATGCATTAGAATCTAATTATGGTTTTTACTCACCTTTTGATATGACCAACCTTTATGGTAGGTTTGGTTCTCTCTCTAGGGCTTCGTCAAAGTGTTGAGATCCTAACATTTGATACATACATGATTATAAGTATATCAAAATGATTATGAATGTTTGGTATGCAACTATGACATGATTCATGCAAGTGGACCTAGTGTTTATACATATTTTCTTATATGGCTGCCTGACCTTGCTACACTCTCACAGTAATAACTCTAGATATACTAATCCAAATGACCTGATTCCTTTTTTCAAATAAAATAGACACATAA
>CATIWR010156452.1:0-23544 GCA_949677035.1 Omphalea diandra
ATATATATATATATATATATATATTGTAAATAAAAGATTTGTCAAATACAATATTACCAACATTAAAAAGCATGTTCATTACCTATAGAAGTATAGCCATTGCCATATGATGGACGATGTTGGTTTACACATTTTTTCTTAATATGCTGTCACATGTGCTCCTACCATATTTCTCACTTAAAGGTCCTAAAGGAAGAGAAGAGTGTGCACCTTGGAAAATCAAGTATTTGTCACATCTTGCTTCCAAAATCAGAATTCCGCTTCTTCACAATTATTCAGATTGTATTAAAAACAGTTTGGTGCTCTTATTGTAAAGCTAAAAATATCATCTTTTTTTTAGGTACAAGTTTGATTCTACCTTATCCACCTGTGTAATCTATAATGTTATTTGGCCAATTAGCTTCCCATAAATCAAAATAATAATAATAATAATATTATTATTATTATTATAAAAAAGGTTTATGATAATATCAATAATAATAATAATAATAATAATAATATTATTATTATTATTATTATTATTACAATACCCAATACTGATCCTTGGAATTAAGAACAGAAATCAGTAATTATTATCTCATTCTTGTTTCTAGCAAGCACTTGATAAACCATGAAGATAATCAGAGCTATCAAGCAAAATTTAGTGCCATAAATGGAGGACAATCATTTTGTACTAACAACTAATAATGCACATGCTTGCAAATCTTCATTAACTAATCACCAACCATAAAGTGACCAGTTTTTCCCCTTTCTAAATCTGAAAGCAAAATAAAAATGCTGCCCAGTATGTCCATATGATTTGTTGTAGAACTTAACTGGAGATACAAGAAAAGAGGACAAATGCAGCCATGCAGAGCAATCAATGTCTAATCTTCAGAATCTTTCCTTATATGGAAAAACAAATGCAGTTTCATTATCAATACAAAAGCTGGCACAATGCCTTAAGGTTACACTTATCAGTATATGTCATGTTCAACCCTACAAAAGTTACATTCTAAAATCAAATGTAAGACACATATGATAATATTCCCTATATGTTTGCTGATTGCTTATGCATTCATTGTGGCCTATCATGCAACTGATACTAACTAATTTAACTTCCCTCATGCATGGGAATGATGGAAAGATCACGCAAGCCTAATTCAAGGTAACTACAGCAGCCGAAGCCTGTGGCCCAGAAAAACATACCTTTAGCTTTCACTCTGAAGTGATGATAAAATCAGACCAGCTAAGCTTTAGTCTACCACAGATTCTACATCAAACTAATGGAATTTTTGCCACATTAATGATTATTATATCTCATTCTTAATCAGTTAATCACAATTATATATGACATTATCTCATTCTTAACCAACAAGTCCAATTTTCAATTAGTTTGCAGCAGGATAATAGACCGTGGGCAGTTGACGTACAATTCAAAATCCAGACACAAGAATCCAGGTTTATAAAGAGACTGAGCAAGCAGCATGACTATCTCCATTTGCAATAGCATCGTTGTGCATGAGTTAAGGATTAAATTGTCAAGGTAATGGACAACAAACTGTGATGTTCTTTTTTCCAATAAGCTCTGAACTTACCTGTTCCTAATGATACCAATCGGCCTATCCACATCCAAGCAACATGGTCATCACTTAATTCCTTATATATATATATATATATATAAACAAGAGCTCTCTATAAACAGTAAGGATAATGGAGTGGGGATTTTCCATTCTCTGCCGAAATCCACCTAGAGAGGGTGAGGAATCCCCGCCTTCTTCCCCCCACAAGGCAGAGATGGAGTATACCCCCACTCCGACCCAATGCATATACTTCGCATTTTTATACATATTTTTAGGCATATATACTGGGGAGTGCGTGTGCATACCTAGTACATAATTATATTGTCTATATATTTTATCTAAATGAAAAATGCCAACTAGCAATTTCAACTTTAATAGCATCTGCTAAATACTGCGACAAAATTTCTCACTAGAAACTGAAAACCCATAAAGTGCAACATGAATCAGATAATAGCATAGCACAAATGATGCAGTTGCCCAACTGTCAAATGATGATGATGACGTTTAAATGTTATGCTTACTTTTGGTGTTACATGGCAAAACAATTCTTCAACAAGCAATTCCAAGAAGTTAAAAATCTCAGATGAGATGAGTTGATTCCTATTTAATTCCACCAAAATTGTTATAAAATAGCAAACTGAGTATATGCCTCTTCAGTTTTGGCTATTAGCTGAAATTTTCATCTAATAGGATTGTTGTCCTATAGTATTTATAAGGATGCTAATGCAAATTCCACCCACCAAAAAATCAACTCGAAAAAATTAAGGGTGAACCAGCAGGGAACATGATGAGTGGCAAGAATACAATCTCCACAGTAATTGTATTCCATTTAAAGTACCTATCAGTGTTTAAAATCGTAGTCACGGTGGCATTGTAGACACGTCAGTATGTCATAGTCAAAATATAACCATCACGACCGATGATGTGTAAATACTTTTAAAAAAATATAATATGACACGACTTGAATCGACTATTAGATATATAACACAGCTTGAATCGTCTTTATGGACAGGATTGTAATGGTATCAGATGCTTCAGTTGTGAATTTAAAAGAGTTATGTCAAATCGGAGAATATCATTCCAAAACACATTATGGCCATTAGGCATTGTGTCATAATAGCTGTAACAGCCGATACTTAAAACTATCGTACGCGTATATCTTCCATTATGAAAGGACCCTAATGAACACACCATCATACCGTTACTAGATGAGAAAATAAAGTTCAAAAGGATGAAAGTAACACTAATTACATAACAGTTTAGGAACACACTACTGCATAACCTATGACCTAAAGTCGGTGCATGAAACTCCTCGAATGTGTTACTGTATCAATAATACCTCACCTGTATGAACAGTACTTGAGTTTAAGCAAATAGATTTCAATATTCCTAAACCTTAGTTCAGAAGTGCACCAACTTAAGATTTTATAATGATAATACATATGCATACCATAACCATCAAATTGGAGCTAAATATTCAAACTTCAGTGAATAATCCAAATAAATAACAAATCCCGAAAAGAAAACAAGATCAAAAGAAAAAGATTCTCGCAATTATATCTTCAACCATGCACAATAGCATTTCACTAGAGTCAAACAATATAGCTACATAATAATATTGCCACAATCCTAAGTATACAAAATATATGCAAGCAAAGTAGCATTTCCCAAAAAAATTCTTCCTCACAACTGACATTGCAGATACTCAACAAGACCTTACCAAAAAGAGGAAGTAATATTGCATGGAAAACCACAGTTGTGATGAAAAAAATTCAACAATACCAGATAACTAACCAAAACCAACATCCATTTCTTTGCGCTTCAACTCCAATGCCAGTCGCTCATTCTCAAGCTTCATCCTCTCATTTTCCACCCTCAGCTTTTCTAATTCATGATCTCTTTTCTTGCTAAATTTTTTCCATTTGAATCGCTGTTTTTCCAATTCCAACATCTCAAGTTCAATTTGTAGCTTTTGCTCTTCTAACTGAAGTGTACGAGATTCTATCCACTGCTTCTGCAACCAAACTGCTTTTGTACTTTCAGATGACATTTGATTCATATCAACTTGAGCCATATGCAGTTGCGAATAAGAACCTTTGTTACCATCCTGACATGATTTCCCAAAGCAAGCATCTTCGTGGCCCTGGCCATGTCTCAGCCTTTTCGTAGAGCCTCCCGCGATCCCATACATTCCTCTTGTATCCCCACGTGAAGTATGATTCTCCTCAAATTCATCATGTTCATCAGTTTCAACTTCTGGATCATCTTCATCAAGATTATCCTGTTGCTGCCCTTTTATATCATCACTATCATGTTCATCTTTACTTCTAAGAGCCAACTGCAAGGAATGTTGCAATACTGGATCATGAGGCAGGTGCAATCTATTACCATTATGGTATGAACACATCTCTTCATAGAAGAGATGCTTTGAGCTTAATATTTTCCTCACATCATCTTTTTCTTTCTCATTTAGATAATCTATAACATCCAAAAGTGCAGGTTTTTCCACAACTTGGCAGGAAGTGCCCCTACCAAGCATGTCATTAAGCTTTTTATATCTTTTGTTAAGGTCATTGAATTTATCTTCACACTGCTGAGGTGAAACATGGAAACACCTTTCAGCCATGACCTTGGAAACTAGTTTCCACTTGCCCTTTTTCTGTAAAACTGCTACTTTTCTTTTCGTACCACCATCACAATCAGAGGACATATCCTCACCAATATAAGACACAGCAGTAATCAAAAGCCTCACCATCTTAGCAGTCCACTTAACACGCTGCCATGGCGATGCCTTTTTCCCTCTACCTGCTTCATTATGACCATCAGCACCATCCTCAGTATAGCTTGGTTCATCCTCATCACTTGCTGAATTTTTACCCTTTTCTCCCTTGTTGTAATTAGACAAGGAAATTATTTGATCGGAGTTGTTCAAATTTCCTATGGTAAGGGGGAAACCCTCATGAATTGAGGAATGGACTGAGGAACCATGGTGGTGAACAGGGTGATGTTGATGGTTTATAGATTGTGGGTACTGCGCTTGATGACAAAGTCTTATTGAACCTTGCGAGTCAAGACCTCCAAAAGAACCCCCTTCCGGAAACATGCCTCCTTGTGACAAATTTCCTTCCATTTTGTTTGTTTCTTAAGAAATTAGATCAGAACCAAAAACCCATTTTCCTAAAACCTTAATCAATACACATCTTCCAAAAATCAATTATCAGATGCTTATGCACCTATTAAGCCAGAATCAAGCATCCCCATTTCTTGCTTTTCCCTTCTGACGCATCTCATCAAATCCTCCAGCTATTTCTATCCTCAAGCACGCATATACAATCAACAAAAGGCAAACAAACACAGACCCATTTTTGAACTCAATCCTAGGCTCAAATCCCAGTTCCAAATTCACCAATGGTTAAAAAAAAAAAACAACAAAACAAGCAATTTTTTTTTTTTTTTTAAAAAAAAACCTAAACAGGACAGAACAATAATAAGTCTACAACGTTCAGTAATAAAGAAGCCAAAGCTTACTTATCTGCAGCAGAACAACTCCAGCTAGTTAATATCCATGCAACCGTGAAAAAAATACTTACTTTTTTCAGTTTCCTTTATTGAAGGCGAGTATCTAGGAAGATGAATACCATCTCGGCACTGGAGTTTAGAAAGAAAGACATGGGGATTTACATATACGGTAGAAATGTGTGGGTACTGAGATATATATATATATATATATATATAAAATAAGTATTGAAGGTTCAGCAGGATCAATTCAATGAATGGGAAGATCTGGTGGGTCCAAAGTAACACTATTTAATTTGATTTTGATTCCACAATTCATATTCCACAACAAAATTATTACCATTTAAGGGATTAATGGAACAAAATTCCAAGACGGTAATAGTACAATTTCACAACATTGCTTTGTTCTTTTGGGTGTATAATTTGAAAGATTTTATTATTATTATTATTAATTTTTTTAGGATACTTTGAGGGAACATTAAGGCATGTTGTTGGCCACATTCATGTATGTGGATGTTTTCAAATGTCAATTGGGACAAAAAAATATATAACAAGTTGCAAGTTGGTGCATATTATTTTGTTTGCTTCTGGGTTACATCATAAAATATTTAGCTCATTTTAAATTAGTTCCTCTACTAGAAAAAAAAAAAAAAAAATCTAAGGAACTATCTGAATAGATGTTTGGTTGATGAACGAATATCATATGCATTGATATGTGTGTATGTGAGATCATTTTTATAGTTAAACGAGAGCGACAAAAAATTCAAACGCCATCATGAATAATTTAAAGAGATTAAAAATATATATTTGAAATTGTACTTTTTAATGAAAGTGGAATCATTTTAATTAAAAAAAAAAAAGCATATTGATTTTTGAGGTTATTTGCAAACGGCACTATTACAAGGCCGTTTAGCAGAAGTAAAACGACATGTGGTTTCAATTGATTTGGTGTGGTGAGTGTGTACTAAAAATAAGAACACCGGATATTATCGGGTCGGGTTGAACTGTTACCAAATAAAAATTACTCGGGTCCTTTTACTTTATTAGCTTAGCATAACGCCTAAAACCCTCAAACAAAGAACGCAGATAAGAAGAGGAAATGGCGAGCGAAGAAGAAAGCGCAGTAAAAGAGCCGTTGGATCTCATCAGACTCAGTCTCGATGAGCGCATCTACGTCAAGCTCCGTTCCGACCGTGAACTCCGTGGCAAACTCCATGTTTCTCCTCTCTCTCTCTCTCTCTTCTCTGTATTCATATTGGATATAGAATTAAGGGTTTTTTCAAGAATATATAAAATTACGCCCTTTCTGTTATAGTTCTTACTGTGTGCTCTGCTGCTATTCAAGTTCAGGGTTTTGGGCTTTTAGTTTTGTTTGCGACTAATAATTTCATGGCTTGCTTAAGTCGGGTTTCTTTCTTTTTCTTGTTACTAGTATTTTGAATGTGAAATATCAAGAAATGAGAAATTTTTATCTTGAGCTTCTGCATCTTACGGTATATACAATGTTGTTGTTTTTTCCTTTTTTCATTTGGGGTGGACTTGGGGATGCAAATTGGAGTTTTACTAATGTAGTAGGTTGTGTTCTCATCTGGGTTATTAATAATTATTGTGGTAAGACACACAATTCCTTTTATGGTGTTCTTTTTTGTTCCTTTAATGATGTACAGCAATTGGTTTTGTAAAATTTTTTGGTAGCCAATTGAAGATGAGGAGTGTTGAGGGTTCTTTGTTCTTTTCTCTAGTTGGAACATTCTTGGCCTTCTTTTAATTTGTTTTTGTGATAAATATGTGTCTATTGCTTTTTATGATCAATGAATATATAAACTTGAGGCTTAAAGGGTAGGACTCAATAGATTTGTTTGTTTAATTGATTGTTACTCTAGTTATAGGCAAAGTGTTATGATGACAGCTTACTCCTATTATACTTTGAAAAACTGATACTGTCAACCAGGTGTCTCCTGTTACACTGCATGCTACAGATGCATTGGCTAGTCTTTTGTTTATATGCAAATAGGATTTAGATCACATCATTTTGTCACTGGACAAATTAGCTAAGCACTAAATGCAAAGCCTATTCAGTGATTGTGATCCAGTGTTTGTTCATTATATTCTTTTGCAAATATTTCCAAGCATCATCTAAAAAATAAATTCAGGTTTTTTTTTTCTAGTTAATTTGGCACATTTTCTTAGATATTATGTTGAAACAATTTCTGTTTCCCAATTTAAATTCCTAAATTTGATTTTTGGGTTGCAAATGTGGCTTTACAGGCTTATGATCAGCATCTCAATATGATTCTCGGGGATGTTGAAGAAATCATTACCACTGTAGAAATTGATGATGAAACCTATGAAGAGATTGTGCGGGTAAGTTATTAATTGATATTTTTTTCCTCTTCTTTATTCTTAAGACTTTCTATTGTCTGTTTCCCATTAGACACTTAGATTTGTATCTATAAATAAGTAATATTGAATCATCAAATGGGGTTTTACTGTGGTTGGTAGTGGAAGTTCAAATTGCTGATAGGTCTATCTTTTTTCAGCGCAGAAAATGATAGGGTTCATCTAGATTAGGGTAATGCCATTTTGGTCGATTGGGATGGTGATTATCTAGACATGCTAAACTATTGGATAATCGTTTTGTGGATGTTGATAGCTTTAAATTGAAGAGGAAAATCTTCCTTTAGGTCACAGCTCCAATTAATTTGTAAAAGGTAGACTTAAATTGAGTCATTGTTAAGCTGGAGTGCATTAAACCTGTTGAGGAGTTTTATAAACTAAGCATTGGTGAGCATTGCTCTCCTTCTCTGCATTGTAATGCTTACATATTATGGTTTACATTTATTTACCATCACGGAATACTAGTTACGTTATAGGCAATCATGGCCAAGCAATTTGAGAATGACTGACTGATCCTAAATTTTTAGTTATTATGAATTCCTAGGAAGTGTGAAAGCTCAAATTCAGTATGCAAACCTACAGGAATTTCCCTAATGCAAAAGTACAGGAGTATCTTACAGAAAAAAAAAAAAAAAAGAAAAGAAAAGAAAAAGGAAAGGGTCATTCCAACAAAGACTCGTTAAAACTAGGAAAATATGAACTGCGTGCTTTATAAATTAGAAGTACAATTGGGTAATGAAACCCACGACTACATTGTCGTGTCAGATTTTGTTGAAAAGTTATCAGATGTGTGTTAGGGTGAAAAAGAAGTGAAGTGGGTTTTTGGGGTGGGGAAAAGGTTGATAATGAGCTCGAATTTAAGCAATTCCAAATTTAGGCCCTGTTCTGGTGTCACTTTCAGTTCTCTGTTTTTTAAAGTCCAGAAACAAGATTTTGAAAACCAAAATTTACAGTTTTCGGTTTTTTCTGTTTGTTTGTTTCTAAAATGTTAAACGAATCAGGAAAACAGTACTTAAAAAGTGTTTTCTAGTGTTTATTTTTTTCTGAAATTTGAAACAGAAAACCAGAGTGATACCAAATGTTCTCATAATAGTTGAAAGAAGAGGAAAAATGAAGGTCTACTCTTCTTCTTGTGGTAACTTGTAGGATGCTTAACTTGTTTAATTGTTTTCTCCCATTTCAGACGACAAGACGCACAGTTCCTTTTCTCTTTGTCAGAGGAGATGGCGTGATATTGGTTTCTCCACCATTGAGGACAGCTTGATTTTGGAGGAAGTTCAACATGCAGTCATCAGTGAGAAATCACGGCCTTTCCACATTTCCTTTTAAGCTGATAAATCTATATTTGCAGATCTCCTCAAGCTCAAATTGTATCAAATTAATGACATGGTAGGATGATGAATTTTTAGTAAAGCCCTCACTTTTAGATCATTATGTAGTTATGAGTATGGATAATTTGTATTGGTTGCATGGAGTCCTTATTGTTTTTACGTAATGAAGAAGATTACAAAAAAAAAAAAAAAAGATTCATGACATGCCCTTATAGGCCTTTGCCAAATATTGACTTTCAAGTTTTATAGAATTCAGATCATTGGGTAAATTATAAATTTAGTGTCTGAATTTTTTAATTTTTTCTATTTTTGTGTTTATATAATTTTTTATTCTATCAAGTGTTTTAATTGGTAAAATTATTTTCAATGTAGTGTTTTCTCTAATTTGAACAAGTAAAATCTGTAGTTTTGTTACATTCATCTTACGTGGTACTAGATTTTAAACATTATTTTAACTAATTATATATATATAATTTGGAAACAAAATTTTTTCATTTTAAATGTAGAATTTGTTCATTTTTTGTTTACTTGTACATATTTGAATAAATTTTACAATGATAAAAACATAATTTGTTCAACAAAAAATAAATTTAATATTTAAAGTGAAAAAATTATGTATTTCACACATAATTAGTTAAAATAATGCATAAAATTCGATATTAGGTCCGATGAATTTATATGTGATAACCATTAATTGTTTAGATTAAATAAAAACTATATTAAAAATGATTTTATTAATTCAGATACATTTAGATTAAATAAAAGCTACATTAAAAATGATTTTATTAATTCAGATACTTGGTTAAATAAAAAAAATGTCTAAACACTAATATAGAAAAAATTTAAAAAGTTCATATACTAAATTTGTAATTTTTCTCAAATCATTTAAAAGTCTAAACGCAACTCAGTTTTGATCAAAAGAATTAAGGTGTCAATTTCATACATCAGAATCGAATATCGATATCTGAGAATAAAAAATCACAATCTCTATCAAGCCAAATCTCCGAGTTCTTTTTTTTTTTTTTGAATACTAACTATTAAACGATCTCTTCCCCGCCTGAAAGCATTCGAAAAGCAAATGCTGATTTATTTGATGCCCAAAGCCCTTACATGAACCAAGCGCCGAAGAGTTTACTTGAGTAACTAGTTACATTACAGAGTTCTAGTTTAACTTCAGTAACCATAACAAGGGTTTGCAAGCCTACCTATCGCCTGAGTTATGATTCTCTGCCATCATGTTTTTCATCTCCAGCCATTTTATATTAAATTTAAAGGTGATAGTTTATAAATCAAGCCTCATGATTTTCAAAACACCAGTAATCGTACGACTAAACTAGCATTTGAAGCGTTGGACGCTTACATATGCGTGCATAGCGTAGAGCTGGGGAAGTACTAAAGACACGCGGCGTTATTAAAAAGGCCCTTTACATGTGCTTGCAGTTAGGGTAGTGACTCAAGTCAATTCCCCTTGCAGAGATCAGATTTCGCGGATTCCACTATCTTGACAGATTTAAATTTGGACATCTGAAACAAATACACCCGTATATACAAATAGAGCAACGAAAGCGTACCTCTCCTTAATTACATAATTGCATCCCAAGACATCCATGCAACTCAATATAGACTTATCAGAATATCGACGTATATCATCCTCATGCATTTTGCGACACATTCAATCACCATTTTCCAGGACTTGGTCAAAATATCAACAGCGCATACGACAATGATGCCATGAAGAGGACAGCTTACAAGGAATTTTAACTTGCAAAACCAGCTGTCAACGGACATAAACATAACCTCTAAAATGACTGCAAATTCCAAAGATGCACTTTGTCATCTCAAAGTTGAAACTATAAAAATATGTGGTAGCATTCGCTGCTTCAAATTTTAAGTAAAATCGCTAAGCATGGTTAAAATCATAAATACAAATTTAAGGGCATTTTATTAACACTAATCTGTAAGACGAAAAAGAATGAAAAATGATAGACAACCTCACAAGGAACTTACAATGGAAAGAATATGGATTTCATTCAATTGGATATACCACAAATATGCCACATAACAATTCGCACACACATGGGAAAACTTGGGAAAACAAAATTGACTACTACCAAATACTGAAAATCACCGAAGCCTCATCCGGGAGAAACTTGGGGATCCCATGGCCTGTGCTCCTCTGTAGTTTCTGCTTGGAGAATCCATTGACCCTCGCAAGCCATAAGCAGCTCTCGCTGATTCTGGCACCGAGTCCAGTGGAGTTGGTTCAAAGAAGCATGCTGCATTGATTCGAGTTCTCTCAAGTTCTGATTGAAGCAACTCAGAGCTACATTGCTGAGCAAGAGCCTGAAACACACCCAAAATTTTGTGATGACACTAAAAAGAATAGATGAAAATCAGAGAATTTTTTTTTTTTAATCTTATAAGTGGTACTCCTATTAATTGAATTAGAAAATCACTGATGTTACTCTTTTAACAAATTAGAGAAACATGGAGTTTGGAAAGTTAGTCTCCTGCAAGAAGGTTCCTATATTTTGCAAGTAAATCATTATTCTCTGAAATGTATAAGTTAGTCCATTGCTCAGATATAACTCTTACAATCAGATCATCTGGAGACACGGTCATAACTTGCTGCCTGTCATCTAGAGCATCCTCACTCCCACGAGTTGATCTTCGTTGATGCCCTGGATTTTCGACCGCTTCAGCAACATTCTCAGTTGCTTTATCTAACAGCACACCTTGTAAGGACTTCAGTGACTCCCTTGCGTCATGTGTAAAATATGGATTCAATATGGTCTCGAAATATTCAAGCTGCAGAACACAAATGTTAACGAAATTAAACAATTAAGAAAAAGTTTAAATGATTACCAGTTACAAAAGTCATAATCTATATGTGTGTGTTTGACCTGTCTACATAATCTTCCTTTTTAGTCCACTTTGGAACATCCCATAAAATGTTTCCTTTTCCTTCTCCCTTGTAGTGGTGGAGTCTAATATCTTTTCCAAAATAGTGATGCACTTGAAAATGTTATAACAATACAAAGTTCAACACAAAATATAAGTCCTAAACTCAGTCATTGATATGCAAGGGGTTTAGAGGGCAAATACCGCTATCATACAACATGAAATAAAAACAACAATATGGATTTATGACACAAATTTCATTCATAAATAGGCAGCTCAATTCTATAATTCATTACCAAGGAAAGAAAAGCATTGCACTCTCTACCTCGAGCATGAGCTGGCAGAAACCATTTGCATCTAGTGACCTAAGATCTCTGCTTTTGTTTTCATCAAAAAGGCTCAGAAAGGTATCAATTAGACCTTCCACAAGAATGCCTAGTGTCTTATCCAACAGAGGCTTAGCACCAGTAAACACCTACAATGACGAAACTGTAAGGATAAAAGAAAACGTATAGCATAACCACAATGTGGACAGATGCATTGTGCATTAAAAAATTCTCCTACAGATTGTTACATCAATCAGTATTAAAGTAAAATATACAATTATTAACACATTCAATACAATTTGCTTTCATGTAAATATACACATTATGTACCTCCGAGTGTACAGCAACTAGCGTGTGCAATAACTCCACAGCAGCGTCACGCACACCCTGCCAAAGATTATCATTTTTATAATACCATCCAATCAAACTATGTTAAGCATAATATTTTGTCAGATAAAGCAAAGAAAATAATCAATTATGAAACCACTAAATCTCACTTTGACGGCAGGTGCAGCTCCCCATTGAACACCAGAATGCAGCAAATAACTCATAGCTGCTGTTGTGATCATATTTGCCTGGAAAGAAGAAAAATTTGATATTTATGATTTGGATCGCGAATAAATATCATCTTTCATTAGCTCAACTAAAAACATTGAGCATGATAAATTTCATACAACCAACAAGACACTGCACTCGTCACTTATGGTTCAGACTTGCCCAAAAGACAAACCCCCAGCTCATTAGAATGGAATAATAATATCCATATTGTAGCTACTCAAATTTTATTCACACTCAATTTTCTTGGTGTACACAGCAATAGAGCTATTTCTAAATTAATGAGCCAGCTTATGCTGCCTTATTTGTTAATATTTACTACATACATAAGTATGAATATAATCTCAGATTTTAGTGCATATTAAGCCTATTTTGGAGTGTAGGAACTTAAGTAGGAAACAGCGATACAGTCGGACTTCAAAAAATTTATCAAGTTGTTTTTTACAGTAAAAAACTATCCAGTCCACATGATAATATAATATGTTGCCACCTATAGCATATTCACATTATTGGAATATACTAGCAACCCAATAATAAGCCTACCAAAAGGACCGGACAATGCAGAAGGAAGTACCACCAAAACCATTATTGCTACATACAATCCACTATAGTCAAACTAGCTTGTCTGCATAAACTCTCCATGAGCATCAGAACAATTTACCAGCAAAACTAATGGTACATGTTATTTTATACCTTTGCAAAGGTATACTGTGAAAGGACCTTTTCTTCAAGTCCAGAGAAGGACATTACTAAATCTTGTATATCATTGTCCTCATCTTTTACACTGCAGTCACAGAGATAAGATATCAAACTCATAATCAAAGTTGTCAAACTCACTTTTTCAACTTAGAATTAGTAGAGAATTCATAAACTCGTATCGCAAAATTGATTCATAAAATCATAAGATTTTACAACATAATAAAATATTCTTTAAATTATACATATATAAAAATATAAATAAGTTCGTATACAAATTAAATCCTACATATATAAAATTATAAATAAAATATTTTACAAATTTAATACACATAAAACTACATTAAAAAAATATATATAATAGAACCTATTCATAAAAGAGATTCAAGTTCATATCCCATATTAGAATATTAGATTATCTAAAAGAAATTAGTTCAAGTTCATCACGCATTTAAGTTAACAATACAAAACATACAAATAAATATTATACAAGATGTTTTAAATAATAACTCATAATCGAAGACAGTTTATACTCAGCTCTAACAAAGGGTCCGAAAATCATAAAATCATAACAATGATTTCACTAAGTTCAGAGAGTTCAAGCGCAATTTTACTTCAATTTTACATAAGAATCTATTTTATATACATGTTGATTCATTTGAGAGATTTTGAATCGTAAAATCATACGAGTCAAAATGCGATTTTAACAATCATGCTCATAATAGTCATTAGCACATAGGGATGTACATAGATAAACATCTAAGAAGAAATTGTTAAGTATGATACAAACTGAAGTAGCTTGAAAGTTCGAAGACACAAAAAATTGTTAAAGGATAACCTGTGATCCAGTTTGTAACAAAATAAAACAAACACATACTCCTTGAGAGCCAACACAACCAATTTACAAGGCATAAATGTTTTGTCCCAATATTTAGACTTGATCTGCAATATGCAAATAATTAAACTAAATATGCAACACTCAAATGGGAGCAAGTCATACTGATCAACAGTTGGTCAGGATAATAATGGCCCAGGAATCCTTCAATTTGGACCAAAGCGAGTTATCTAGTTAGCATCCCATAAATCACCAATCATTTTCTCACATCTAACTCACTTCACTAGCAAAATAATACAATGGACGTTGCAAAATGTTGACTACATACCTAGACTGCTGCCAAATATTTTTGTACTTCTTGTATAACTCATCAGAAAGTTCTTCTTTGCAGTATCCAATATTGCTCAACACTATCAGCAATTTTTTGGGGGAATCAACAACACTTCCATGGAGATTAGATGCTAGCGTGTCTTCTGATTCAGGACAATATTCATTCTGTAATTGCAGAGTCTCTTTGCTTGATTTTTCTTGGGCAAGCTCACTTCCAATTTGTTCCAAGTGACCTAGGCAAGCATAATATGAGAGCATCATACACTGTTTTCAGGTCCAAACATAAAACTGATAATTACTTGTTCATTATACCAGCAAAATCTAGGAAACAGTTTAAGAAGGCAAGTCTAACTGATTCTTGAATTTCTTGAAGTTGCATAAACATTTCTTCCGACTTTCTTGATTCACTCCTCAAGGATTGAATCATCCTGGAAAGAACATGCATAAAAAAAAAAAGACTGTCAAAAAAAATAGTGCAGCCTGCGGATAGTTCTTTCATTTGGGATAAACAACTAATTTATTAAGCAGAGAAATGAAAGAAAGAATTAGAAAATGAGAACAATGTATCTTTCATATGAAGCAAGAGAAAAAAATTAAAATAATAAAATAAAAATAAAGCCCTTCAATCATGCTGGACAGGAGCAAGATGATCAGCCCAGAAGAAAGAATTTGTAAAAAAGCTAAAGCCAAAGACAAATTTTATTTCTGCAGTAACTACACTGGCAACCTGATCCTCTAATATCCTAGCATTATTCTCCAGTGAAATGCACCAAGTAACTACAACCAAAAGTCTCCATTTGGTAAAGGGTGGTTATGAAAAAGAGGGAATTGGAGTGGGGTGAAGAAGAAAAGAACGCCAAAAGGGACATGCAGTTGTAGGAGCAAAAATCTGCACCTGTTTCCATTATATTTCATCACAAAGGTAATATTGAATACTAAGAGCATCGTTAGCAAATAATGTTGTTCTAGCATTCAAACTACAACCATTTCAAGATTTCATTTTTCAGAATTAAAATATTACCACAATATCCCAAACAAGTTTCATGACACATTAATCTGCCAGGCTAAAGCATAAAAACTCATTGCCAAGCCATAGGAACACCATTTCACACTAGTCCACTTCTCAAAAGCAATCTGCTATATAAAGGGTTTTTATGTTCCCTTCTCCGAATAACATGCAATAAAATCAGTACAAAACATCCATGCAAAGAATCAATAAAGACGGTAGACTCCCAAGGGACATTCTCCAGAACAAAAGTCGAACGCAAGTTCTCTAAGGTTGGACTAGTCTAAGAATCAATTGTATGTTTGTTGCTAATGTTTTGTATGGTAAAGCTCCAGTGACTTACAAACTGATCTGATCCATAGCTGAGGCTACAGTTGAGCGGAATGCTATAGGCAGGAAAGAGATTGTGTATGGAGATTTATTCCTTTCAAGAATGGATACAGGAACCCATGTTTCTTCTTTTGATATCTCTTCTGTTGTGGCTCGCATCCAAGCGCAAAGCCTAAGTACGTAAATCTTTGTAATCTCTGCTTGAAGAGTTCTGAGTGCCATGACTGTAACAACCAAGTACTAAAACACTCAAAAAAAAAAAAAAAAAGAAAAAAAACAGACAGACAGAAGCTTTAGTAAGAGTTTACACACCAACAATCGGTGGAGCTGACTCTTTTGCTTCAAAAGCTTGGCATGCTTTGGATATTTCCTTTATGGCATCACTCATATAAGACCGAAGAATATTTGATTCTTCAAGATCACGAAATGTGTTATGAACCTGAAACAACAATAAACTCAGTAGGAACAAAATGCAAGAAAAAATAGAAGGTAAACAAGATGTAGCCTCATTGCCTCAACAGCTGCCGCTTAAGGCAAAATGAAATTAAATTTATGCCTGAATGTCAAAAGCAGAGACATAACCCCAACAGGACAACTGATTATCAATGAGCCACTGCAGGATATAACAAGACATAAAAAATTAAAAAAAGCTCCATAAATAGTGTCTTTAGTCACTAGATGTGTTCTTTAGTCATCAATCAATTCCCAGATCCACATTTACAAGTCCAAGCCCTCAAAATTCTAAGAACCTCTATAAATTTTCTTGTATACTTTCAAAAGAGTGGGGGAAAACAATCAGCTTTAGTTACTTCAACATTTTTTAGGATTATAGTTCAAAGTCTTTCTTAGGAGTAGCCGTGGAAGTTAGTACACCTCAAACATTTGTTCCCATCCTAAAGTCCATCTATAATTTATCTTATTTTTCTGTTCTTGTTTCCTTTTCGGCATTGATACATCACTGACACTTCAAACATTTAGGGTAGCTTTGTCTATGGTTTAGGGTAAAATCAAAGTTTGTAATTTGTTACAGGATTTCATTTTTGTATTTTCATTTAAGGGTATCCTTAGGAGTTTGACAAGGCATAAGTTGGGTCAGACACACGGGTTTTATTATAGTGGGTTTACGGGGAAAAAAAAAAAAAAAAAGGAGATAAACCCTATGTTTCAGAAATTATTTAGGAAGGAAAGTTCATTTATTTTTCCTCTTCATGTTTGGATAAAGAAGAAAGAAGGAAAAATAAATTTATTTTCCCTCCTTCAATATAGAAGTATCAAGGTTAAAAATATAAATCCATCATAATTCCCTTTAATCATCATATTTTCTCTCCATTTTGAGAGAAAAATAAAGGCTATTTTCCTTCTTTATTTTACTTTCATTCCCACACAATGAAAAGTTTCAATCTTTTCTTATTTTCCAATTTTATTTTCCTTTTGGAGGTATTCAACTGTTGTTTACAACTTCTTATCAACTTCACTTTGGACTATCATAAAAGTCCTTAATGTAAAAATAATAATAGCTTAAGGGGTCAATGCGAACGAATCAAAGTTCAAAGGCTCAATAGACAAAACAGACCAAGTTTTGTACAAGCCTCAAGTTAAGCCCCATAGCCATTGAGCCATTGTTGCTAGAAATCGCAGAAAACAGATAACTACATTTTTGGCAATAAGAAATAGAGTGGACATTTGGCAGAATGCGATGGAATATAATGACATAAAAACTAAACAAAGAACTTTATCCTACTAAATTTCATTTCACTTAAACTCTACCGAACCCACACTTCGTGTATTCAGATCTGCCACATGATTTGTCACTCAACATCTTTTATTCAACCTACATTGTTAAGAACGCACTGTGCGTGCACACATGTGAATCCATCACCAAAAAATATCAGAACAGCAGGAAAATAGCTGCAGAACAAAGCATAATTTGATCAAGCCAAGCAGACAGTTCTGAGTCATGTCAGATAAACAATTTCCATAAGAACATCACTATATTTATTTTATGAAGGTTATTCTCAAATAAATATTTATTCAATAGAATAGCTGTCAAAATAATTTTATCCACTAATGTTGCTATTTGATCTAAAAGGGTAACAAACATCTAAAAACAAATTATATATATGCCACAGAGAAATGCGTAGTACATATTACCTTGACTTCATATGCAGATATGGTACTGCGAATCATTCCAGCAACCTCATCAAGAGAATGTGTCGAGTACCTGCCATCCCCAACTTTTTCCTCAGTTTTATTTGCCAAAGCATTAACGTTTGATTCAGCAGAAACTTGGGAAGACTGAAAGAATAAATTCCATAATCAGAATAAATGCTGAAATTATCTTATGAAAAAGAGGTGATTGTATAAAATAAAATGAATTTCCTCCATAATAGAAGTTGTGTGTGTGTGTGTGTGTGTGTGTATATACATAGCCAGGGCCTCATGATTTCCATTTACACAAGGTAGGAAGCACTAAGCAATCAACCAGCAGTAAAAAAAAAATTTTATCCCTGGCATATAAGGAACTCTATCCCAAACCAAAAACTGCCATGGAAACTTTGTAGCAATATTATTTTATATATCTCCAACCACTCAAAAAAGCTTTTCTTTCTCACTTGGATACATATATATAAGACAAAATTATAATACTATCAATATTATTCTATGAAGTTGGTTCGAAAAAGGGGTTGGGGTTGCTATCCCCATACAATGATGGGCATGGGCTCAAATTGGTTAGGCAAGAATTGCCATCTTTAGATTTAGATAACCGGCAAATGTTACCAAGTTTTTAAATAGGATACTCATTATATCGTAGTATGGTCCATCAATGGGCAAGAAATTGCAAAATAAGTCACTTTTTTTATTCTAACCTAATATATTCAATAGTAGATTAACAATGTCATTGTGGAAAAGAAACAATGAGAGAACCAAAAGAATTTTCAGCAACGGTCCCAAGAAATTATTTCATTTTCACATATTTAATAATACAATATCATACTCAATGATAATGTGCAAAGTATGATTTAAAATAAAAAACAAATAGGTACTAATGGGGAGGGGGGATGGGAATGACAATGGCAAAAACCTTCCTAACCCCCATTGCATCTTAAATTGGTCTCCCAAGCTTTTAGCACATTCACCAAGCATATCTCAGTCAAAACAGGCTAGATTATACATGGTGGTCCAATCCATCAAATTGCTACCGAATCTGAGGTTGGCCAGAGATGGTATAAACAATCAAATTATATCAAAATTTGAGTACTAAAGACTCTACATTATCCTAAATTCCTAATGTCTTTTGCAGACTTGTTATTTCAGAAATAATTTGTCAAGCATACATGATTAAAAAAAATTCAAAAGAAAATTTTCAACTGGATCTAGATATCAGAAAAGATAATTGAAAATTCTGAAAGCTCAGACTTTTTTTCTAAATTTACATTTTTCCTTTTCATTCTACAATTTCAACTTTTTTGCTCATGTTTCTCAGATTGTGATCTCTTACTTTCTTACAAAAATTTGAAGTTGAGCTGTTAGAAAAAAAAAAAAAAAAACTTCTTTAAGCAGATCATAATTAAAAGGAATGAGCAGGCACATTAATACCATATGGCATAGGAAGATCTATACTGCATTTTTAACCTATTTTTAAAAGGTTACGCACGTTGGAAAATATTTTACAAAGAAAACATCTGCACTTATAAATAAATATCTAGGAAGAAACATAACATTCAGATTACCTTTGCAAATTTCCCACTGAAAACAGAAAGTGCAACTTTCCAAAAGGCCGGTATGTGATAGATTAGAACAGCAGTTAACCTTCGGATATACTTTCCCCTAAGAGTGTCAACTTCTTCACCAATGAAGTTTATCGGTTGTGAGTCTACTGGCAGTGGAATGTCCCTCAGAGCAAGAGAATAGTCAATATCTGACTGAAGGCAACAAAAGAGAATGTAAAATACTTATTCTCAAGCTCCAAGCCATGGTTTGCATTGCATGGAAAAGTAAATAATCACCCATAATGTTTGCACTCACAGAATCATTTAGATTTTGTTGAATTTGCCTCCACCTTGCATCAGAGAGTGCTCTTTCACGCATCTCATTATGCAAAGTTTCCATTCTTGATTCATGATCTAAGGTGCATTTCTCAAGCAAACCTCGAATCCTATGATTCTGCCGAACAGAAAAATGGTCAAAACATTGACTTTCCACTTGTGATATCAAAGCATTGAAAAGCAGTAAATACTCAGACAGTGGATTTCTTTTATCATATGTGAAATGATAGTGGCGACCCTCACAACCAATACCATCAGTGGCAAGAGAAGTTGGGAGTAAACAGGAAGGACGTAAGGCATATTTAAACGGTCAAAACATTGACCGAACAGAAAAATGGTCAAAACATTGACATTCCAGTTGTGATATCAAAGCGTTGAAAAGCAGTAAATAATCAGATAGTGGATTTCTTTTATTGTATGCAAACAGATAGTGGTGACCCTCACAACCAATACCATCAGTGGTAAGAGAAGTTGGAAGTAAACAGGAAGGACCTAAGGCATATTTAAAGAAGGATAAATCTTTAATAAGTATCCGTTACACAATTGACTCTATAAATCATTAGCCAACAAGTATCATAGTACCTGGCAATCCACAGAAATAAATCACTTTATTTGTAGAGATATTTCACATAAAAAATGGCTGGATATTGACTGACCTGTACATTTAAATAATGCCACACAGGATCTGACTCAGGTTCGAGCTCCAACAGCAGCCTCACAGTGTTCTCAAGCTAGTGAACAAAAAAATTTTATAAGGGGCCAGCAATGAAGACAACAACATCTAGACAATTAATTTACTAAGAACATAAAAGCTCTATTCAGGAACTAAAAGATACTGTGACCATCTATAAGCCTCATCTACCCATCCGACATTTCCATTAGATCCCATGGACCAGTATTGGCAGCTAAGGCAACAATTGTCTCTTCAACAGTTTCCAATTAAATTGGAATCTGGACAACTACATCAATTACGGTTTGTAAATCTAGTTAAGTAGTGGCTGAATGTCACCATGTTTGATCTGAGGTAATATTAAGGAAATATGGACAATTGCCATCCTTGCCAATGATTGACCTCTTGGACTCATTCACTCAAGAGGGCTCCCCTTTTTCAAAAGATATTGGCGATTAGATACTACAAAAATTCAAAATTTTGAGATGCAATAGATCTCTCAATTCAATAGAAACAAGGAAGAGTTTCAACTTGCAGACCTATTCTAAACTCACACCAAGATGCTACTAAGACATATTAACTATAAACCAGATTCCAAATGTTAAAAATATTCACATAATTTCGGATCACAGCAGTATTATCCTGTTAACTCTTATTAAAGAAGTCTAATTGTAAGAAATAAAGATAATCAAACTGAAGCAGAAACCAATTTACAATCATAGACATGAAGATAAAATTACTTACTCCAGGGAGCATTTGTGTGACGATCACCACAAACCTACCTAAGAACCTAAAATGTACTACTCAGCCACATTTTAAAATAGATGGTGAGTTAACTTGAGCTGAAAGGTTTTCATGATGAAGAAAAGGATGAAAGAACTTTCATCTTCATTTTCAACACTGAGGTAGTGATAATTAGGGGACTGGTCGAGCTGAATGGGAGATAATATTGAAGCTATACATGGAGAGAAACAACTTGGTTTGAGGCATGGAAACAGAGACACAACTCACAAGTATGACATACAAAAGAGAAAGAGACAAAGACAGAGAGATGGCATTTGGCTGCTTTTACAGAGAAAGAGAGGAATTACAATAAATAAATTGTAGATCTAATTGAGACTAACAAAAAAGAGTCTCAACCACAAAAGCCAGCTACAAGAGTCATTTTGAAACTGCAACCACCCATATTCTCACATGGCCTTCTTGCAGATCTTTCAATGCTATACGAGACATTCGATTGTATTCAACATTTCCATAGAAACAATGTAGCCTTTAAATCATGTTCAATTAACATAAAGTGCTACAAAAATTAAGTGCATACATAAAAGAACTAGAAAGAGCCATTGATCCTCCCCACAAAAGTTGAATAATTCCTTATTAAGTTTCCTCTCAATTATCCATATTGATCATGTCTTCTTATATAAGGAAACAACCAACGTAATTCTAAACAAAATTGATCTAGGAACAAACATAAAGAACCTTACAAGCAACACTAAAATGGACGACTAGTAAAATAATCATAAAAATTTGACACATCCAATATACCAATCTTCCTTATTATCACAGTGTTGTATGTTAACATCAATTAAAAGTGGTATATCACACACAATAAGCAATAAATTTTGTTCTTTAATGAATTTTTTTGCATATTGTATTTATAAACTATAGAAAAGTAAGATGTTGAGTCAATGTTAATGTCCTCACAGCAAATCATGAATAACCATAAATATTAAGGAGCATGATAAACTTACATTTGTTAGATCTATTTGTGGATCTTCCATTGATTTGTAAAGTGTGCCCTTGAACTCATACATCACTTTTTCAACCTCCTCAAGAACACGTTTTAGTATATTTACCTGAAATTAACACAAATCAGCAACGATCTAAAATACAATAGACATGAGACGAAAAATGAGTGTTTTCCTCTGAATGATTAAGCAAATCAGTGAAACTAGAAATTGTATTCAAGACTTTCCAGCTATGAAACATATAATACAACAAGTAGCCCTATCTAGAATGATTTACCATGATAATGTATGAGGTAATAATAAACAATGCATGATATTCTATAAGAAAGAAGGCCAAACCCTAAGGTTGTTCCTTAATAACCTGTAGAAAAATGCAACTATGGGAGAAAAGGTAGGTAGGTTAGAGCCCCATTTCATGTTTAAATATTGATGTTGACAAAAACAAAAATAACTCATCTTGCTCTAATTTCCGGCCTAGATTTGAGTCAAGCCCAATAGGATGTCCCTTACAAAAGACTAAAACTTCCAATCATAAAACAGAAATACATACAAATTCTTTCAAACATTTTTATTTCAGGAGAAAAAGTGCTGTGGCTGTCCAGGTGATTCTGACACTGTTTAATAAAATTGAGTTGCATTGTGAAGTACACACAAAAACAATATGAATTCCAAAAAAATTGCCAAATAATATCTCCAACATCCTGATTTCAAGTGCAAGTTTATGAAATACCAGAATAATGCATAAAGTCATGAGTATGTAGTGTATTGACAACTAGTCAACTACACATGCCATGAGATTATATTAGACAACCTCCATTTAATTATAGAAAATATACTGTAATGACAAATCATAAAATATAAGTCCTTATCAACAAAAAAAAAAAACTTTGCTGTTAGCATCTACGTAGCACAGAAACAGAAATACCGAAATGGAAAATATCGAAATGGACATGGAGAATGATATTTTCTAAAAATTAATAAAACAAAACATAAGAGAACCGTGAAAATAATGAAACGCGGAAATAGTCCCAAAATAGGGAAATGTGACTCAATAAACTTTTCGTGCTCTACAGGTTAGCATTAATCAGGACATTAACAAACATAGAGAGGAAAAATTCTTTGAGAAGTAGACCATTTGCACTTGATGCCAAAATATTAGATCAAATTATCAGCCATAATAAGAAAGAAAAGTATATGAAAGTAAATTAGTTTCAGATCTTTCATACATGAGAGGGAAGAGCAATTGACTTCGCCTTTTTGTATTCTCTCACTGCCAAGTCATATTCACCCTTACT
>CATIWR010156464.1:0-23235 GCA_949677035.1 Omphalea diandra
TTTTAGCTTGTCTTCTTTTAATTCTAGGAGTTTGACTTCTTGTAATTCTTGTTTTTACAAATCTTATTTTCATTCTAGAAGTGTGTTCTTTTTAAAAGACCTTAGTTCTTGTTTTTCAAAATTTTGTCTTTCTAAATGTTCTTCTTCTTGTTTTAAAATTTATAAACCATTGTTTTATTCTTCTTTCTATTTTAGGTGTTGGGTAGGAAAAAAGTTTTCTTTTGATTTTAAATATTCTTATGTTTCATGTTCTTATTTGATTTCTAAATCTTGTTTTGATAAACCTAGATTTTCTAGTGTTTTAATTTTAAAGAAAATTGATACTTTAGTATTTCTCCATATTAGATGGAAAATGTGTACTAGGGTTTATTTTAGACATTTTATTTTGATTCAAACTCTTTTTGCTAGACTTTTGCTAGATTTTGCATATACTAATCCTATTATAGGTGGTTCCATGCATATTGTATTCGATCCGAGTAGAAAGACTTACAATTTGTGTGGTACGTTTAATTAGGATTCTTTTTGTTAGTTCTTATATTTGGTTTTTTTTTATTGCTTTCTTATAGGTCTAGATTCGAGGACGAATCCTCTTAAGGAATGAGGGAATGATGCAAACAACCAAGGCTAAAGCAAAGAATCCACTTCAACTTTAAGGCCCAATCATAAAGGGAAGGCTAAAGAAGTTTAAGAACGTAATTGGAGCATTCATGCTACAAGGAATTGCACTTTGATTAGCCCAAGAAGAGCAAAGGATGTGTGAAGCCAATTAAAAGTTGATGGGAGCTTAAAATCTTCAAATGGAGCACAAGGCTTAATACAATGGAGCCCAACTTGTGGAGAGCATCCAAGCATGACCTAATTCGGCCAAGGCATGTAAAAAGAAGCCCAAGGCATGTAAAAGGAAGCCCAAGTCATGTAAGCAAGGAAATAAGACCCAAAGTCAATGATTCTTGCAAGATTTCCTTAGTTAGCAATATTTCCTAATGTCATTAGGATTTCCTCATTAGGTTGAATCCTTTTCCTTTTCTGTTTAAGAAGAGTTGTTCTTTAGTTAGGAAAAGATTAGTATGTATTTTGATTAATGACTACATTTTATTGGTTATATATATGGGATATTAAGTTAAATACATAAATACATGTTTAAGAAACATTATGTTGGACCGAACCGCTATGAGAACACTACATGGATAAACTATTATAAGTGATTATCATGCAATAGTATTAACTTAATCTTTTGTTTTGAAAATCGTCATGGATTTCAATATGATGAACTTCATATTTTGATACCGTCCAACATTATTTTTAACCATATGATTATACAGACTGATATTGAATATAAAGTAAATCATATAAAGGAATATGAGTTATTGAGAAGAAATTTGTTCCTATATATTTATGAGAAATATATCTTTGGCCCCTTGACAAGTTAAACTGAAGAGATTGCATGATCATGCTAAAATGAATTGATAAAGATTACTACTGTCATTTTATATTAGTGTACTTAGAGATCGATAAAGAATTAAACTGTATAAGGATGGCATGGTCTCTGTCCTATGTTCAATTGAGATATAATATAACAAAAGAATTATCATACTATTTATAGAATAGGTTAGGTTGGACCATGAGATATGATATAACAAAAGAATTATCATACTATTTAAAGAATAGGTTAGGTTGGATAATAGACTTTCACATTATTTGGGTAGTCATAATATTTTGCTAAAAACCACTTATGACTTATGGGTTAGAAATAGGTTTTGACCCACTACCAACATTATATGAACCAACAAGGTCGCATACATAGAATAGGCCTAAAACGAAATAGGGTCTTACTACAATCTCTATTTATAATTAAGATAATTTAAAATATTATCTGAATTATTTAAATATTTCTTTCGTTTTAAAAGTTAAAATGAAATAAGATATTATTTTATTTATATCTTTTAAGATATAAAGTTGACATAAATATCTTAATGGCTAAGATATATATATATATATATATATATATATATATATATATACACATTTAGGGTTTTCTTATAGCAAGAGAGAACATTCACTTTTTTTTTTCAAAAAATATTAAAAAGAGTCACGAAAATCCTAGTGCTAGCACATTATATGGTTTGGAGGTAGTCTATTCATGTGGATACCTGCAGAGGACGATCATCCTTTAGTGACATCTTAATCTAACTTCAAGCTCGAGGTCTAGTGCCACCGATGTAAACCACCTCTCTTTCTTCCAACGATCTTGCATCTCTTGCTTGAATGGATAAGGGTTTCATTTTTTTTTTTCAATTTAATCGAATCGCATAGATTTTTGGCGGGTTTTCTATGTAGAAATTTTTGTTTTTCATTGTGCTCATTCTACAAAACCTAACAGTGGGGCCATCATTTAAAATGACGAGGATGATTGCTACTAAAAGTAGAGTTTTAGTATGTCTTAATGCAAGCCTAAAATTAGGAGAGGCTCTAAATTGGATCAAAGAAAGACAAATTTTCAAGATTTTGTTCGAATATGGCGCCCAACTGGTGGTACAAGCAATTAATAATTCTACAATGGATGATTCTTTATTTGGTGGTGGTGTTGAGGATGGCAACTTTTTGCTTAAAAAGATAAATGATTGTTCCATTCCTTTTATTTATAAGTCAACGAATCAAGTGGCTCATTATTTGGTAAAAGCATCGTCTTCTATGTTTGGCTTGTCTGAATGGGGTTGTATTCTGCCCCTTTTCTTATATGATGTTTTGCATTTTGACGCTGAGCAATAATATTTCTCCTTAATTTAAAAAAAAATATTAAATAATAAATAGTATAAATATAAAATATTTATAATTTAAATTTTTATATGATCTTACAAATAAAAAAAAATTAAATTCTTTGTTGTATCTTTCAAACACCATAAAATATATTACTTTTTCTCAAAAATATTTTGCTCAGATAAATTTTTTTCTATGAAATAAATGGAGCTTTAAACTTGGAACTCTTCATAATTATCTCTCTTTTCTCACTATGAAAATTAAATAGTGATTGGCGATTATTATGATTGTTCCATAGAATTATTAAAAATAAATCAAAATTTAATAAAAAATGATCAAAATTAAATTCAAATTAATTAATCAATCTGACAATTTCAATTTCAATTTCAATGTTTATTATAATGATATTCATTTTTTTATTTAGTTTTTTATATTAAAAAATTGGCAATTGAGTGAACCGACTATACATGTATTATATATTTTTTACATATAAGTTTAAATATTTAAATAAATGTTATAATGTATATATTAATAAGTTTTATGCATTTTTAATAAAAATATTTTGTATAAATTTCAATTAACTGATTATTTTTTGGGTAATCAAATCAATCACTACAAAAAATACGGTTTAATAATGGATTTTTCTATTTCTAAACTTTAAAAAAAAATCCGTTGTGAATTCTGATTAGCAATAGAAAATTTTTGTTGATATTTTGCTATTTGTTCAATAATTGACAGCGAATTTTCAATTTCATTACTAAATTAGAAAAGAATTAACAACAGATTAAATTTTGTTACTAAATTGGCAACAAATAATATTTGTTGTCAATTTAGTAATGAAAAATAATTCATTGCTTATTTATCAATTGTGGAAAAATTCAATCTGTTGCTAATTTAGTAATGAAAATTTATTACTGCTAATTTACCAATGAAAAGTATTTGTTACTAGTCTCCTTAATAATTTAGCAATTAAAAAAAAGTTTCTAATCCCTTGTTAATATCCAACTTTTAAAAAACAAAACAAAATGTTTCGCATATACTCATCTAAAATGCACTTTATTTTTTAAAAAATATTTTATAAGTCATTATAAAAAAACTATAAAACTCATTTTGTTATTGAAAGAATATCAATATATAAAGTACGAAAACATAAAAAAAAAAATAATTTATATGTAAAATATGAGTATAAATAAAAAAGATAAAACAAGACCCAAAAAAAATAAAAAATAAAAATTAATGCTTGATCAAATCACCTGCACAGGCAAAGTCACCTATAAATCACCCTTATGGAAAAATATATGGATAAGGATCTAAAGTCGTCCGATGAGAAGCTTAAGTCTAGGACGAGATAATTCTTATTGTATCCGTCTCATTCGTTCCTATATTAGTAGCCGCATCAATCTTATTTACACTTATATCTATATCTACATATGTGCCTGTTGCTGCTTTATTAAAGTCAGGACCCTTCATCTTACCACAATGATTCTTGGAATACTGCTCATAGCAACATTTAAATTCGGGATAAGGTGCACCGACTTTGTTTTTTATTGTCAATCTTTTTCACCAGTCTTTTTTGGTTATATTCTCTTCACTAAGATCATGATTGCTTCATCCTACATAAAGCATTTTTGTAATATAAATAAGAACAAATAATTTATAAATTGAAAACTAAAAGATAAGAATCTATGCTATTCAAAAATGCATCCTCTATATAAGCATAAATGAATAATGTTTATACATATATTTATAGAAATTTTGATGCCGTCTCCCTAATTCTCCAAGTGTATGATATGCAATAGATGATTACTCATGATAAACCATTTAAGGTTAGACATGAATGAACATAATTCTAATATACATCCAGAGAATAGAGAGAGATACTAATGAATTTCTACATAAATATAAATAAATATTTTCATTTTTTTTATCAACAATTATAATGAAAAAGAGGAGATTCGAGGAGACCTAAAGGTCACAAAGGCAGATAAGCCTAGATGTGTAATAAATATTTTCATCTATTAGGTTGATATTAAGACACATACATTTCCAAACTATCTAATTAGATGTTCAATGACCTCTCATGATCACAATGAGGACACTAAATAGATTTTTAGAGTTAACTAAATTATAATAATATATCCTTATCCTAGAATCTAATGGAATTTTAGTAGAATTTCAGTATAATTAGAGCGTACCCTATCTCAAAATGAGCCCTTGTAAATGTCCCTACATAAGATATATCCTAAAAAATCATAACTACTAAAACATTCCTGCATAAAATACACTTTTAAGACATTCACATAACAATAACTACAATCATCACATATTAATTCATTTACAAGAATTACTTATACTATTTATAAACTCAACAAACAACTATTTTAATAAATAAAAAAAATAAAAATAAATTAGTATGTTGCTCTTATTAGTGTATCTTATAATTGACAACTTAATCCCACTTATTACATTTATCTAGTAGAGTTTGTTACTGTCTAAGATAAATTAGAGATTAAGTACTCTGTGTAATATATGTAAACATCAAGCAAATCTCATCGCTTTGTTTTTTATTTTATTTCAACTCTTACTATGTCCAGTAGTTGGATTTACAACATTCACTTTTGAATCATATGTTTATGTCAAGAAACAAATTAAGCATGGCATAATTCATTTTTTAATTACTTTTCAAATCTTATAAGTTTCTATCTGAAGTTACGTAATCCAGCAGCATATAACTAAAGGAGGAATCAGTCCATATCGAACTAACAAATTCATAAGAAGTGTTAGCAATAATTATATAAATTGTACTTCACTCTAAATACATATAAATTGTACTTGTTTTAATCAATCACATACAAAGAATTCAAACATGCAGTTTGGTTGACCATAGTCTCATCTCCAAACACTTAATACACACACACACACACACACACACACACACACACATATATATATATATATATTCTCTTGGCTTACAGTTTCAGAAATGCTAATCCTATGGTTAGTCCATCTATAATGGGTTCTACCTACTATTTAACAATCTGACCCCTCATTGTCCAATACAACAACTCCATTGGATATGAACTAAGAAAGAAACACCTAAACCAACATTATTGCAAAATTATGCAGCTAGCATCCGCCTTTTTAGTTTCCTTATTAAATTATACAAAGTTACCACTCTGGTTGAGTGATACATTATTCAAAATATATCATACTATTTGATGGGGGAAATCAAAGTACTATTAAAATGGGGGTTTCCTTATTATTTATTAGAAAATATAAAAATTGACAGTGATAATGCATTGATGCTATTTGTATATGAAACAAAAGAAATTAGCCGTAATGTAAAATAGAATAGAAAAATGCTTAATAATAATAATAAATTATTATTATTATTGATCAATTCTGTATCCATGCAGGACCACTCAATTTTCAAGAATGGCACCCAAAAGGAAATCTACCAAGTCTGCATCTCGATCCATATAGTTGGTCCAAGGTCCCATTTTAATAACTTCTTTTTCAATTAGTTTGATTGGTTTATTTTTACTAAAGAAAAAAAAATAAAAGATTAATATTTTTTTCTTCCATCAATATTATCTCATTCCCACTATCTATATTCTATATTAGTAAATTTAAAAGATTATTATTGATCGTAATAATTATTTTGAAAAATGCTTTGTAGCTTTTGTTGAGTAAATGTAATGTGAAGCATTACCTTTACAAGTGATACTGCTGGCGATACTGAGGCAGAAGCCTAGCCCTTCCATGGTAAGTGCCAACGTCCTCTTGTCTCTCAAAATATTCTCCTTGTAGCACCAAAACCTCAAACTTTATTATACATATATGCATATTATTTAGGTTGCATAAAGTTGTAAAAGTGTAGAATTAAGTTTAAGACTCGAATTTTATACTGAAAGTTTATAGGAACATACAAGATATAGGAAGTTTTTGAAATCTTAAATTTAGACGGAGGAAAATTTAAAATTTTAACAAGATCTGGCTTAATTTGACCTTTGGGTATAACAATATTAATAATCAAAATGACACTTAGGACATGTGCGAGACCAAATAACATAAATGATTTTATTTTAAATAATTTATTTTTTAAATTCATAATTAATTGAAATTGGAATCAATTAATTTATAACTGTTAAAACATACAATAATACACATATAGATTTAAATAATTAACTAATTGACAGTTATTAGTTTGAATTTAAATTTAAATCAGTATGTTTGCATAAAAATGTGTCTGAAATTTATAGCTTGTATGATGATTGAAGTCAATTTTTCCCCCTCTTATCCCTCCCTTTCCTTAGAAATTTACTGTTCAAATCTCCAGGATTAATATTTATATATTCACGGCTTTATTGTATTCTAAAGGTGTATTACAATTTAAAACTTAATAACAAACTTAGCAGTTGTTTGATAATTATATTAAACACTTAAAATTTAAATATTCACTTCTTTATTAAGTCACAGCTTTATTGTATTTTAAGGGTGTATTATAATTTTTTTAAAATTATTTGATAACAATTATATTAAGTTCTTAGCATTTGAAGTGTATTTGATAATATTTTTTTATTAAACACTTAATTTTAAAAAATCACTTAATCTAACAAGTAGAAAATTTTTACTTAATGGATTAAGTAATAAAAATATTTTTATTATTTTGATATATCCATTTAGTATCACAATTCTTTTCTATTAACAATGATATAATTAATAATTTTAAAATATTTAAAATCAGATTATATAATAATTTATTGTAAAATATATACTTATCTTATTTTAAATTTATCTCTTAAATTTAAATTTTTTTAAGAATTTGATATCTATTCAATGATTATTTATCTCTTAAAATTCTTAATTCTAAAATTATTCAATTTTTAAATGTTTAATACTAAAATTATTCAGTATTTAATTTTCAGTTTTAACAAATAACACTTTAGGTAAAAAGCATTAATACCTTTAAAAGGCCAAATACGTCAGTAAGTATTGACCTTTTACCTTTTATGTTATTAAGCCTCTGAAATATTTTTTTGTTCACATCGAGCTTTCAAACTTTTAAAATTTATTGATATCGCTCATTTTTTAATTACTCTGTAACGCATGCATTTGCTAACCTATTAAAAACACATGAAGAATTGAAATAACTAAACTAACTTTCCCAAATTGATCAGATTAACCAAACTGCCCTTGTCAAACTTGGTAATAAATAAATTATGATAAAATAAAATTCTCAAAAGTATATCAATTCAATAGTTTTAATTATTTTTATTAAAAAAAGTTTAGTTGAGTCAAACTCAAAAGATTAGGTATGAAATAATAGTTAATTTTATTCATGATTGAATTTTTTTTTTAAAGCTGAGAGATCAATTGGTAACTAAGCCTTCAATCTACGTGCTTTTAATGGCGTGTGAGATCACTGTCAAAGGAAAGTGTGAAAAAAAGTGTGATGATAATAAAAATTAAAAGTTTAAGGGTTCAATAGCATAATTGGTCAAACTTTGAGATCTTGCTAATACATTTAGCCATCGTAAAAACAGTATTCTAACACGCCCCTAAGCCAATTATCAATTTTTATTATTATTATTATTTTATAACAAATGCTAGTCTGTTCATGCATCATATGATATGAATCTAGTAAAACAGTAAACACATGCTAAGGAATAAACGGGTTAATGCAATCCTAAAACATAAACTCGTCATATTTTTGTGGGCGATATATATATATTGTGAGGCCTACGTGAGCTCGGCAGGATCTTTCGGATTGAAAAGATTAGTTCGGTTGAGTCACCTGCAAAACAATAAAAGTAAGAGGGGGTTCGGTTAATGACCGAAAACCTACTTCAATGCTTAAGTTAGATATATAACAGAGAGTAAATATGTGTGAGGAGTAAGTAAAAGAGAGAGAGATACCTGTGGTTCTTTATATAGAGATGGTTCGTTTTCTTATTGGAAAAAATCCTTGTTTACTTTCGGCTCAATTTGCATGGTTTCTTGATGAGAAAATGTGTGTTCCCCATGAATTATAGATAGAGTGCTCCTTTGTGGGTCGAGTTAGGACGACTAACCGCTTTCCTATTAAGGAAGGTCAACCATGTTTTGCAGCTGTTATTGTGTCGTTTCCAGATATGGAAACGCACATTCCTTAGGAACCGTGGGTAGAGTGCCACTTCATGAGTCGAGCTGGACTGGTTGACAAGCCTATCATTTTGTAATGGGCCAAGTTGGATTTACGGGTTTACTTGCATGACTAAGTTGGGCCTTTTGTACTATTGGGTTTAGCCCATAATTACTTAGATGGCGTGTGTATATATATATATATATATTGATAGTTTTTCATTTGATCTAAAGAGATTATTTGATATGATGTGTATATATATATATATATATATATATTGATAATTTTTCATTTGATCTAAAGAGATTATTTGATATGATGGCATGTAGATGGTTCCTCATTCACTATTCTAAATTTTTAATCAAAATTTATTCTTTCTAATTTTACTTTAATTTTTATTAGGATTCTTCATCTATTCTATAGTATTTATGTTTTTATGAATAGTGGTGCTAGTTTCTAATTCAACCTAAATCTAATTAAAAAGGTTCACTCGATTCACTGTAAATTTAAAAATTTTTTAATTAAATTAATTCAATTTGAGTCTAGCGGGTAAAAATTGATCTAATCTTGATTTGAATCGCGCATGAATCATAATGATCCAATTTAAATTGTTAAAAAATATTTAAATTTTATTTAAAATTTTAAAGATATTTTTTATTTTTAGTTCTATATAAACTTAATTTAATTGTTTGTTTTCATCATGTATAGTTATTCACTTAAAAGTAATTTGTATTTAATTTATTCAACTTTTGAATAAAAATAAAAAACTTTAATCAAGTTCTATTTTATGTAAATTCTGTCTCATAATAAAAATTAATTTTTTAGCAATTATTATTTAACAAATTACAAGAAAATATCACTTAAATAAAATATTGCTTAAATAATAAAGAATCTGAATCATTATTTTAAAATATATTTTACAAAGTAAAAAAATAAATGACTTGATTTAACCCAAAATATTATTTTTAAGAATAAATTTGAATCCAACTTGAAATCTTTTTTTTTTTTGTGTAAGTCTAATTTTAATTATTAAAATATTTAAATTTTATTTAAAACTTAAAATATTTATCTTTATTTTCAATTCTATATGAATTTAATTGAATTACTCATTTTTATTATGTATAGCCATTTACTTTTAAAAATTATATTTATTTTATTAAGCATCTAAACAAAAAAAAATTAATCAATTTCTTTTTACATAAAATCTATCTGATTAAAAATTAATTTTTTAAAAAAGTATTTTTTCTTAACAAATTATGAGAAAATATCACATAAATAATAAAAAATTCAAATGGACATTTAAAAAGTGAATAATAAAATGACTCGACTCTATTCAAAATAGTATTTTTAAGGATAATTTGAAACTCAATGACTCGAAAATAGTATAATTTGAAAATGAACGGATCTAAAACTATCTGACTGGACTTATTTACCACATCTATTAAGTCTTGAAATATTTATCAAAATATGTATATTTTTCTTTAAAATGTAAAACAAATAAAGAATTAGCATTGGGGTACTCTAATCAAATAAGAGCTTAACCTCATTCATCAACTATATCTATATTAATATTTTAGTATTAGCAAAACTTACCACTTAAAACATTATTAAAAAGAAAATAATTATGGAATATTCATTTGGTTTTAAAAATTATCTAATATGATGACATGTTGTTTGTTATTCAGTCATTATTTAATTTTTTTATTTTTCTATCTTTATATTAAAATGTATTCATTTTTCTTTTACTTCTATTTGTTTATACGTATAAAGATTCTTTATCTATTTGATATTATATATATTTTAAGAGTTTGAAATATTCATCAAAATATTTATACTTTTAATTAAAATGTAAAAAAAAATGAAGAATTTGGATGCTCTAATCAATGTGACCTAACTTAATTCAACTGTATGTAAATTAGCATTTTAGTGTTAGTAAAACTTTACGGCCTAAAATATTATTAAAAAGAAAATAAAAATGAAGATGACAGTTTTTGACCTGATTCGAACTCGCTCAAAAAAAATGTGACTTAAATTCAGAGCAAATTCAAACTGACTTGAACTTAAAACGATTCGAAAATTTTCAGTTAAGTGAAGGTCAACCCTACAGGTTGGGTTAAAATTAATCTGCGACCTGATCCAATTGACTCGATGTTAATATTAGAAAAGAGAAATTATATTACTAAATATATAAAAGGTAGAATAATTAAAATAAAAGGAAAGAAATTTATTTCAAAAAAAATATTTAGATTATTTAATTAAATTTAAATTTAAATTTTATATTTTTATTTAAAATATAATGACATTTTTATATTTTAATAAATTTTTAATTTTATTGTGCTTTGTTATGTGCCTAAATTATAATCTATTATTTATTATGATAAATTATTTAGTAATAATAAAAATTATTTATTGTGATAAAATAATTTTATCATAATTTTTAAATTATTTAATACAATGACTTGTATTATTATGATAATATTACTTCTCCTTATATGTAATTTAGTAGGCACTATATTGTAACAAAATATTATGATAAAAAAGTATATATCATAATTTATTTTATATGTTCATTTATTATGACAAAAAATTTGAGTTAAAAATTTGTGGGCTGAATGATTAAAAACACTCAACTATTTTCATGAATTTTTAATTATATCTAAATTTTCTAATTGAGTTAATTACATCCTAATTTAATAAATTAGGTTCAATTTACGCCAAGTCAAAAACAACAGTTAATAAAATATATATTTAGACTCACTTGACTCTTATATTTTTTCAGTTAGTTTAATCAAATTCAAAATTATGTGTAAATCTTACTAAGATAATATTTTTATATTTACTCAATTAAAATATTTTCACAAAAATATCTAAATTTTATTTGTTATTTTAGTTGATAATTAAATAATTTTATACTAATTTTATGTTTTAAAATAACAAATTTTATTTTTATGTATTTAAAAAATAATAAATCCTTAATTTTTATTTTAAAGATAAATTTTTTTAGAATATTCAAATTCATATCATATAATTGTTTTTTAAATATTTCCTAAAATTTTTTATTTTAAATAGTTTAAATAATTTAGTATATAAAATATATAAATTAATTTTTTTAAGGATAGAATGAAAGAAAATTTTTTTAAATGAGAGATTGAAAAATTTTTAAATGATTTAAATAAGATAGAATGAAATAAAATTTGTTTAAATGAGAGATTGAGAAATTTATAAATTATAATTTTTAGATTTTTTAAATTGAAATAAAAGTTATCAAAAAAGTATATAATAAATTTAATTAATTAAAAAATGAGATTAAATTGAATAAAATAAAAGTATCACTTTAGTTAAACTCATGTAATTATTTTTTAAAATATTTCTCAAAGTTTTTTAAATGATTTAAATAATTTATTATTTAGAATATAAAAATTATGGAGAGATTGAGAGAAAAAACATTTTAAATGAGATATTGAAAGATTTTATGAATTATAAATTTAAAATTTACAAAGTTATAGATTAAAAATTTTCATATAAAAGTATATAATAAATTTATTTAACCAAAAAAGGGGATTAAATTGAATATAAAATAAAAGTATCATCTTAATTAAACTCATGTGATTGATTTTTTTAAATATTTGTTAGAAGTTTTTATTTGAATTGTTTAAATTTTATTATTTAATATATAAAATTAATTTTTTAAGAAGATTGAGAGAAATTTTTTTAAAAAAAAAATTAGAGATTGTGAGATTTTGTGAATTATAATTTTTAATTTTTAATTTTAAATATAAATTTAAAATTTATTATACATAAGTATATAATAAATTTAATTAAGTAAAACACAATTAAATTGAGTAAAAATAAAATTAGTATATTAATTAAGCTGTAAATTTAATTTTAGGTTTAATTAAATTAATTCAAAAAGTATAAGGATTATTTGAGTCCAAATGCACTTTGCTAAATTTTATGTTTGATTTATAAATTTATCAAATTACAGTGTAATTGATTCAATTAAAAGTTTTAGATATAATTTAAAATCACATAAAAGTTTGAATTTTGAGTAATTAAGCTAAAATTTTATCATATTTTTTTAAAATGATTTAATATGTGAAAGATTTTCTTCACAATTTTACTTATTTTTATAATAACTGTAATAAATTTGATTTTTATCACGATAAAATCACATATTAAGTCAAATTTAATTTTATCATATAAATTTTTTCATAATACACAATTTTTTATAATGAATGGTTTTTTATCGTTGAACACTATATGTTTGTTTGTAAATTAATTTAAATTATGATATATGGCTTGAATATAATTTTATGTGAATTGAATTTGATTATTTTCATTATATATAGTCATTTGCTTGAAAAATTATATTTAATTGATTAAGTATTCAAATAAAAATTTTATTAATTTTTCATTTTATACAAAATCTATCTTACTAAAAATAATTTTTTAAGAGAAAATTATTATTTCTATTTAACAAATTACGAAAAAATATTGCATAAATAATAAAAAATTTTAAATTGATATTTTGAACAATGACTCAGTTCGATCTAAAATATTAATTTTAAGAGTAAACCTGAAATCTTTTCTGCATGCACAATCTGAATCCTCTCGAAATCCGACGATTCTAACCGACCCGAAAAGGTGTCGACCCAAAAATGATCCGATCTGAAAGCAACCTAACCTGAAACAAACCGACCCTACTCATTTGTCACCTCTAATTATGGAGTTAGAACTTTAAGTTCATGTAAAAAAAAAAAATCAGGTAAAGATATAGCTTTTCTAGAAAAACACGCACACATTACCATAAAAAAAAGTCAATTTAATTAAAAAACTTTTCGAGTTAAAAATGAAATTATCTATTTTATTTTAAAAATTGAATAAAAATATTACCATACTTAAAGATGAAAATTACAGGAAGTTAGCTATTATAATATGAAGTAGCGATAGTTTTAATTATTCTTTGCAACATTCTAATTTGTTTGGTGCATTTTTTTGAATTTTTTATTCGTATGTAAGAAGAAATAATATTTTATATTCACATACTCAATAATATTGAAGTGATAATTTCTAACTCAACTCAAAATTTTAATTTGGAAAAAGTAATTTAAATTTGATTTAATATGAAAAAAAACTAAAAAATTTTTGAATTAAATTTAACTTGATCCTAAGTCAATCCTTGATAATTTGAATAATTTAATTTAAATTATGTAAATTATCTTTAAAAATCAAAATAATATTTTTTATTTTAAATTCAAAATTATGAGTTGTTGATCCAAAATTAAAATTATTTCTATGCTTTAATTTGATAACTCAACCTAATTTGTTTATAACCCGAAATGATCTAATCTACTATCCAAAAATGATTATAAATTGACCTAATTCATTTGCCATTTCCATATACTGAATTTCAAAGTTTTAGTGTTTATACATTTTTACGTACAAACTACTTATTTATTAATTGATTTATTTACTTTCTTTTTATGTACAAACTACTTATTTATTAATTGATTTATTTACTTTCTTTTTCTAGAATGTTGAGTTTTAAAGTGTTCGTGTTTGTGGCTTCAAATGGAATAATTTTATGGTTATGAAGAATACTATTTCAAAGAAGAGTACTATTTCAAATTGTGATTATTGTATTAGATCTTTTTTTTTTTTAATTCCTAATGATTTTTTTAGGAACTACAATTTCATTAATCAAATAGCAAGTAACAAAACGTTGTGAAGAAACTCAGGTGAGATAGCACACTAAACCTGAGAACAAACGAAGAATTCAAAGCTTTAGCCACACTATGAGCGATCGAATTTGTAGATCTGCGCATCAAACAAAAGACGACTTCATGTAGACTTTAAGTTAGGGCTCTACAGTCATCAATAACCAAACAAAACCCAAAATTACCACTCCACAACTTTGTGACCACATTATACACTAAGAGGGATTCCAACTCCATTACAACCTTGCTACAATTTAGGTCTTTAATCCAAGAGAGGGCTTCATGCACAACAATAGCCTCTACTTCCATAGGAGAAAGGACCAAATCGAACGAATTACTCTTAGTGGTAATAAAATGACCATTATGATCTTGCAACACACAGCTAATGCCAACTCTACTATGCTCTGTAAAGAGGGTAACATCAACACTGAGTTTCCTCCACTTTAACTCAGGTCTCTCCCACCAAACCCCTCCTTGAACTTACTACCTTCTAGACAATGCCATACTCAAATCTCTCTTATGAGTTTCCTGCCATTGGAACAAATGGCGCCTAGCTAGATTTACAATCTGGTTAACAAAAGACACCACTTCTTTCATACAATATTATTCCTATTTAACCATAAGCTCCAATATATCATAATAGCTAGGCAACAATCCTCTAAAGAGCCAACAGAGAAAAGAGCTTTTAGCTAAGTAAAAAAAGACTCATACCTATTAAAACTCCCAATATGAGAGGCAGACCAACATTGGAAGGTGATGTGACAATGTAGAAGGATATGGCTAATTGATTCATTCTCAGTGTAAGAAATAGGACAGAGAGGCTCAATATCCACCTTTTTACCCCGCAAAGCATCAGTTGTGGGCACATGCCCAACCCCAGCCCACCAAATGAGCTAGAACTTTAAGCTTTTGAAGCATTGACCATGCAACACTAAGCCCATCCACCAAAGGACCTTGAATCATCTTGTAATAGCTTTTAACTGAGACATTACCTTTCAAGTTGGCCAACCAATACCAGTAATCCTTAACCCCCACACAAATTGAGGGGAATTTTGAAAATCAACTGCTTATCCCTTTCATTAAATAGATCTTCAATCAGATCCTAAGAATCTCAATTTTAAGCATATTGACCTAAAATCATTAAAGCGCTAACCTTGATATCACCAAACTCGCTAAGAATCTCAAAATTAATCCTCTCATTAACTCTATCAGGTAACCAAAGATCATGAATAACTTAAATATCCTTACCATTCCCAACTCTCCATCTGCTACCTTGAATAAGCAGATGTTTCACTGTGAGAACACTATGCCACACAAGACTAGGATTCAACCTTAACTCAACTTCGAAAAAATGAACCTTGGAAAAGTATCTTGCCTTAAAAATTTTTGCAACCCTAGAATTAGGACACTAGAGAAACCTCCAACCTTGCTTACAAAGTATCAGAAGATTAAACTCACGAATTTGCTTGAAACCTAACCCCCCAAAACTCTTAGGCTTGCACAACATATCCCATCTCAACCAATTAATCCTTCTACCCTCCTTTTTACAATTACCTTACCAAAAATAATTCATCACCCTCTCCAAATCCTTACAAAGGGCAATCGAGAAAAGAACGACATTCATTGCAAAATTAGGCATAGCTTGAGCAACAGTTTTCAATAAGATTTCCTTACCCACTCAGAAAACCATCTTCAAAGTCCACCCCTGAATATGCTTCCAAACCTTATCTCGAATGAAGTTGAAGATCTCAATTTTAAATCTACCAACAGTACAATTTTAAATCTACCAACAATACAGGATAACCCAAGGTAGAAACTATGATCATTAGTATCCTTCACATTCAGCTCATCACAAACCATCTTGTTCACATCCTCTTTAACATTGCCATTAAAACAAATAAAAGATTTATGAAAGTTGATTTGTTTCCATGAAGTAGACCCATAGCTAGTCAAGGCATCCCTCATAGCACGATCTTCCTTAAGATTAGCTCTAAAGCACGAAAAATAGTTATCAATAAAGAATAAATAAGGCACTGACAGGGCCTCATGCTCAATCTTACAACCATGGATCTTCACCCTGCTTTCCCACTTTTAAATAAAGGCACTCAAAGCTTCCGCACAAATAATGAAAACATAAAAGGTGATGCGATCCCCTTGCCTCAAACGCCTCTGCGAAATAATTGGTCCCAACTTTTTATTGTCTTGCAAAATCCAATACAAAATATAAGACACACACTTCATAACTAATCGTACCCATCTAACATCAAAACTCATTTAAATCATAACTTCCTTTAGGAACAACCACTTCATGCAGTCATAAGCTTTGGCCATTTCTAACTTGAGAGCAGCAAAACCCTCATTGCCTTGCCTCTTCCTTTTCAACAAATGTCAAATCTCATAAGAGATTAAGATATTGTCCATGATTGCTCATCGAAGAATAAAAACACTTTGAGAATTGAATATAACCTTATCTAACACCAATTTCAGATGATTTGCCATAACTTTGGAAATAATCTTAAACAAGATATACAAAGGGAAATAGGCTTCATGTCTGTCATATATGCCACCTTCTTCTTAGGAATAAGAACCAACATAGTGTCATTAAGATCCTTAGGAAAGGAATTAGAGTTAATAAAACTCAAATAAGCAGCCATGACATCTTTCCTTACCACCTTCCAAAACTACTGGAAGAAAGCAGGGTTCATGCCGTCCGAACCAAGAGATTTGTATAGACGATAAATTATATCAAACTACCTATATTATATAAAAAAAATTAGATACATACAAATAAACTAAATACATAAGATGATAAATTGAATAACTGTATTTTTTTTTTTTTAATTTAGAACTGCTACCCGCATCATAAAAATTTAAATGCAGAACATGACCTGAATTCATTAAGTTCATTTAAGAATTATGTATGTGTAAAATGAACATATACTATGTATGATGGACGCAAAAACCATATTATAACAGACTTCAACCATATTATAATTTCTCTTATAGATCAAACTCATACAAACATAACCATATTATAATAGAATCCAACCATATTATAATTTCTCTAAAAGGTTAAACTCATACAAACATATAAAATTCAAAGTGCAAATAATGTATGAAATAATTACAAACTCAATTCTTATTTATATGCTAAAGAACTACAAAAGCAGTCTTTTGCAAACTCTAAATGTTAAAATATAGGCCAATAAAATTGGCATAGTAACACTCCACTAATGTGGCTTCACCATTTTTTGGTATAATCATCTGATTTTATAAGTTCATAAGTCTGGAGTAATCCAAATTTGAATTGGGAGGAATCTTGTGCAAGGACTTCACCATTTCATACCTCGTATTTACGTTATTTCTTCTTTACTCTTTTTGTTTTATCAACCAAGTCAATCTTTTTCTAAAAAAAAAAAAATTATAATCAACCAAATGAAAATACATTTCAACATCCAATCAAGATGTAAACTTGAGTAAATGAAACTCTAGTCGTCTTCTCTCTACACCCTTTTTCTAAATTTTTTCGAGGAAAATACAAAAAAATTACATTGTGATTTCAAGTTTTTACACTTAAGGGGCTATGAAATTTTTTTTGGCAACGTAATGCCTTGAGATAAACGTCGTTAGCAAAATTTACCACATATGTAAATTTTATCCATTTTTTCTGATGTGTTGTCGTTAACTAATTTTTGTAATAATTTTTTAGTATGACGTGGCGACACTTTACATGTTAAACACACCTTTTTATAAAATCTAAAATCAATTACCCAATTTTGAAATCTTAGTCTCTAATTTCTTCAACTAATCCCTAATTTCATGATGAATTTCTTCTCTCATTTTGAAATTCTTTTCTAATCCTCAACTTATCTTTTGCTCTAGTTTTACCATTCACTTTGTAGAAGGATGTCTCAATCAAGCAATATGTTTTCGACCTCTCAATCTCTGGTTAACATTGACAATGCAATTGAAAGACTAGTGAAATGTGATTACGACTCGATTATGTCGTTGAAGACTTTGTGGAGCATCGAAAATCCTTAAAGAAGATTTTATGGATGTACAGGGCACATGACAACTCACAAGTATGTGTTCTTCTACTAGATTGATCGAGCTACATGCATAAAGGGAAGATAAGTAATTTCGGGCCTAATGCAGAAAGTGGATAGGTTAAAGATAGAGATAAAATATTATCATGACAAAGATATTCAATTACGAAGATAGCCATGAAGATTGATTTGGCTAGAACTCATAAAGAGGTTTACCAACTCTAGTGTGAACAAATAAGTGGTGAAAATATGGGCATGAGAGGTAATGGTTGGTTTAGGAAATACAATCATATTTATTGGGACAATTTTGCTTATAGTATATGTGATTAGTGGTGGAAATCAGAATACTAGGGTAATTAAGTGTTTGCCATAGAAGTGTAGGTATGTATGTGTTAAAATGCTTATGTAATTGGAAGGAAAAGATCAATATAATATTTTATCATTGCAATGAAAAATGAAAGTAAAGGAAATGTGTTTGATGTATGAATATAATATAGCAAAGTACCTTATTTTGTTGTTTGTGTTTCTAAAATATAACACAATTGCAGAATTTACAACATTTAAAACCTTATACGCAGACATTGTAAGATCAAGTGAACTTGAAATTGCACATAATACAGGTGATTCTAAAATGAAACAGAAAACAGTAAAAAAAAATAGAGAAATATTTTTCATAATTAAGATATCCAACACAAACATCAATATATTAACCACTACTTTATATTAACACAAATTCATACATAACAAAGTCATATAGCTATATTTCACAAAATAAATGGGCCTTGTTTTCATTTGACAACCAAAAATATCTAAGTTTCACAAAATATATTCACCTTCATCTATTACATATTTTTCACAAAATATATTCACCTTCAATTGACAACCAAAAATATCTAAGTTTCACAAAATATATTCACCTTCATCTATTACATATTTTTCACAAAAAACTAAATCTTCCAATTCTTTTTCCTTAGGGAAGTCCTTGCATTAGATGAATGTGCTTGGGATTATTGTGTAATGGATGCTAACTTTGATATTCTTTTAAGGTTTTTGTAGATGGTTGGTGGATTCACTGCGGTTATAGTTGTTGGCTTCTTTGTGCTGACTGGATTAGAAAGATTAGGTGTGGATTGACATGTTGTCCTTCTTGCAGTCCTATTTGTCTGTGTAAATGGATGCTTGAAAGGCTTGTTGGTGGAATATGTTCAGATGCACTAGTGGTATTCACTGAAATCTCGGTGTTTACCTATTAAACATTTATATTTCACATGTGCAATTTCAATCAATATATAGTTATCAATATAGACATACAAAAAATGCAAACATTACCTTATTGGCATTTATTATTTCTAGTTGGGAGGAAGATTTAGTATTAGTACTAATTCTCTTACTTTTCCTTATTGCCTAAAATTAAGAAAAAAAATACCATCAAATTGCATATTAATATTGTTAAAAACAACATGAGACAAAGCTAAATGAAGTTTGAAATATTTAGATACCTAATTTTAAGCATTATTACCAACATTGTTATCATACCTTTGCCTTTTAAGCCTTATCATCTTTTGCTAGGTAGTTTCTCCAATTATTTATGTTTTACACCTGCTTGCATTATGCCCTTTTTGTCCACATTTTCCACACATAATAAATTTTCCACCCCTAGAGACTCTGAAAGAGTTTCTTACTTATTCAGAACTCCTAATCCTCTTGTTTTTTTGGTCTTCCAATTGGCTTTATAAGGATTGCAAACACAATGTCACCATATTTTTTTTCTCTCTCACTCATGTTGGCTAGGAACAGGGTTGATGACATGTTTACAGACTTGGAGATAAGTGGCTTTTGAAATATTGAGGGACAAATTGTTCGGGCTTCCTTTTATTGCAGTATAGTTAACACTACAGGTTTGTAGTGAATTCTAGTAAGATCCCACATCCAACAACTGCAAGTCCACTCTTTCAAATTTACCAAATTTTGTATGTCATAATAATTGTCCTCATATCTTAATTCCCCAGTTAGAGTACAAAAATAATTTCCATAATCAAATTTTGTATTCTCCAGTTGATCTTGGATATTAGGACATATTTTACCCTTGTATTTCTGCATTGTAGTGTACTTGATATGGAATCTTTTCGTAAACGTCTTTTTAATCCATTTAAACATACTAGCCACCTTAATATAAGAGTTGATAGACTTACTGATGTTATTATAGATCTAATCACATTCGCATATGGTCAGAATGTTGATCTTGCCCATGTGGTATGATCATGCTTAATCACCCATTCATATGCCTTCACATCCAACTATTTCAATTTTTCCATTTGAGCCTCAAAAGTCTTTTTGTTTATGCCCCTGAAGCAAACCATAATTTCTTCTTAAACTCTAAACCTCTAAAAATCTTTTTGTAATTGCCATACATGTGTTTAACACAATATGTGTGTTCAACACGAGGTATGACTTCTTTAAATGCCTCAATAAGTCCTTAAAAAAATAATTGTTAGGAGAATATTATAATAAATGGAAGAAGACATCATATGTTCAAAATAATATATAAGATGCCTCAAATGTACCTTTTGTTGGTCTGACATAAAAACCCATCCATTTTCAATAGGACTACCATAGTCTTCAATTAGTAAATTTATAAACCATTTCCATGTTTCCTTACTCTCAATGTCAACACAAGCCATATCAATTGGAAACATGTTTTCATTGCCCTCTCTTCCTACTGCACAAAGAAGTTGACCACCCATTGATGTGTTCAAATAACACCCATCAAGACCAATTATTGGTTTAATGCCAGCAAAATACCCTTATTTTTTAGCAGCAAACCTAACATACATTGCCTCAAACATTATAACCTGCTTAGGTAGAAGACTAACATTATCTATATTCTCTTCATTTTCTTCTTCTATTATTATTGTCAAGGATGCTTCAATCTTCATATGACTGCCTGAATTGGTAACCATTATAGTTTGGGCATAGTCATACAATCTTATATATTGCTTTTTATAATCTCAATCAATCAACTTCGTACATTTCCTTTTTTCTCTATAACACTTAGCAAGTGACACCTCTACTCCCAACTCCCTTTGAACATGCTTCCACATTACACCAACTTCCTAATTTAGGTTATCCCTTAACTCATTAAGGTATCTTTTAGCTAAGTATGTTGAAGTCATAAGTGTGTTATGTAAATCTCTTGGACATTTGTGATTTGGTTTAAATGTCTTAATTTGGAATATGCCAGTGTCCCTAACCAAAGAAACATGTATCCTAAATCCACAATTATTCTTATATAAAGTTGTCACCCTCTTAGGATTGTTCGAATGAAAATCATATGAAATTGCTCGTTTGATAGCCCACTCCTTCAAAGCTTTCCTAAAAGTGTCATGGCTAATGAATTTCATACCCTTACATAATCGGGGATCTTTTATGTGTGTCTACTCATCAAACTCAGTATATGTAGGTTCATCATCACTTAAACCTCTTAAACTATGAAAATCATCACTATCAGCTAGTTTCTCATTGAATTAATCATAATCTACCTCATTCAAATCATTGGTAACATCTTCTTCATTACTCTCCCTTCCATTACCTTCACCATGACCTTCATCACCACCACTAGTCCATCTGTCACTATCTTTGTACACATTACTAAAAATGTCATAATCACTACCCCTCATATCATCATGCGTTGACATATTGTTAAAAAAGAGGGGCTTAAAATGATCAATTTTAATAGTACATGGGCTATATAGGAAACAACATTTGGTATAATAGTATTGAGCGATGGTAAAAATTCATTAATATATGAAAATTGAAAGTTACTATTCATAATTAAAATATTAGACCATATAAAGATCCATCTTCAATGTAACTCACAATGTTCAAGCTCACAGTTATTTAGGCATTGAAGCTCATAAACTCTTAGCAAACTTAGCTCCTACAATTGTAGTAAAACAACCTCAATATATGGATAATTTTTTTTATAGGATTTATCATGTAAATTCAATAAAATACAAAAATATTTTAAATATAATTTTTTATGGAAATTATGAAGTATCACAATAAAAAAAGAAAAATCAAATAAATGACTTTCTATGATTGAATGATTCATCATTTTATATGGAGCACTTATTTTATATGGGTGAAAATACCTAATAGAATTATGTGTATAGACATATATAATATCTATATAGTAGATGTGTTAATAGATAGCAATTCTAATTTTTGAACCCTATCATACTTTCATTTTTCAAGGACAACATTAAATTATTAGCATAATTACACTTTGAGAGATTTTTTGTATGTTAATTATTATTTTTCACCCACAGTAATGTGCGATATATATATATATATATATATATATATATATATATATATATGGAAATTTTACTTAAAAGAAGAAGCAAGTCATGGAACTAAGCTTGAAAGATGGAGAAAAGATGACAAGCTACTTGATTTCTCCGTGTTTGCTTTAGTAACCATGAATAAAATAGGAGTTTTTAGAGAGTTTCTTTGCTTCTATGGCTGTTGAAAACTAATGAAAAATAGAGTTAGAGTTTTGTTTACATATATATATATATATATATATATA
>CATIWR010156472.1:0-36602 GCA_949677035.1 Omphalea diandra
AACAAGAAAGGAAGACCTTGGCACTCAATTCAACATCTAAGGGAAAGGAAGTGGAAGTAACTTCAAGTGAAGAAGAGAGTGACAAGGAGGAGGAAGAGGAGCTAGCAATGCTCTTTCAAAGAACTAAGGAATTGATTAGAAGAAGGTAGGAGAGAAGGAACTTCAAGAAAACAACTCTTATTCCCAAAGAGAGGTCAAATGATGTCACATGCTATGAATGTGACAAGCAAGACCACATCAAATATGATTGCCCTAAGTTGAAGAAAAAGAAGAAAAGGGACAAAGAAAAAAAAGAAAGAGCTTCAAAGCCACTTGGGATGATAGCTTAAGTGAAGAAGATAAAGAGGGAGAAGTTACAAACCTTTGCTTCATAGTGCAAGAGGATCCATTCAATGAGGTAAGCTCTTCACCTTACTCTTATTTAGATTTTAATGAACTGGATGATGTAGATGATGAACTACTAGAGGCTTTCACCATGAAATGTGACAAATATAAGTCACAAATGAAAACTTACAAGAAGAAGTGCACTAAATTAGAAGATAAATTCAAATCCCTAACTAGTTTTGTAAGTGAATTGAGGGTTTCAAATGAAGAACTCAAAAAAATCTACGGAAAGCCTTTCCAAATCATCTTTATCTCTAGTTTCATTGAGAAAAGAAAATGAATCTTTGAAAGGAGAAATCATTGAGCTTAGAAACTTTATTTTTAAGTTCCACAAGGATAAGGAAGCTTTGGATACACTCATTGTATCACAATGACCTCCTTTAATTAGGCATGATCTAGGCTTCAATAGAGCCTCTACTTCTTTTACTCCCTCACTCACAACTTTAATCAAGGCCTCAACACCTAAAACTTCAAGTATTAAGGTTGTTGGAAAGAAAACTTCCCAGGGCACCAAACCTCCATTGCCTAAGGGTAAAGGAAAGGTGCAACAAGGCCCTAAGCCTATTCCTAAAAGGCCAATCATGCATACATGTATAATAAAAGGCATGCTCACCCAAACACATACAAAAAAGTTACACCAACACCCATTCATACATATTCATGCTGACACATACATCATATAGGTACGAGACAACCCTCTACCCATACCAAGGTAAAGAATAGGAGAAAGACACATAGGTCTAAACTTCAATGCCACTATTGCATGAAATATGGACATATAAATGTTTATTACTACATTAGGAAGGCTCACCTCAAGTTGAAGGATCCTTCAAAACCTAACCCCCTAGGACCCAAGTATATTTGGGTACCAAATCAAAGATGATTTATTTGTGTCGTGTATGGGTGTTTGGCAGCCACCAATGAAGCAAATGATTAGCATGTGGATAGTGGATGCTCAAAGCACATGATGGGCAATAAGAAGCTATTCATGGCCTTAAAGGAAAAAGAAGGTGGCAATGTCACATTTGGTAATAATGCCAAGGGTAAGGTAATTGGCATTGGTACCATTGGTAAAAATGGTTGTTCTTTAATTAATGATGTTTTACTTATTGATGGTTTGCAACATAATTTGCTTAGTGTAAGTAAATTATGTGACAAAGGTAATAAAGTCACCTTTGACCCTAAAGAATGTTGAGTTACCACTTTAGTGGATAAAAAGGTAGTTTTCAAGGGTGAAAGGAAAGGTAATACCTATCTAGTTAACTTAGACAATTTAGCTAATCAATCTCTTAAGTGTCTTGTGTCTCATAGTAATAAAGCTTGGCTATAGCATAAAAGGCTTGGACATGTTATCATAGAGCTCTTGCAAAGCTTATCAAAAGGAAAGCTAGTGGAAGGTCTTCCAAAGATAAAATTTTCTAGAGACAAGACTTATGGTCCTTGCCAAATGGGGAAGCAACATCAATCCTCCTTCAAAGTAAAGAATGTTGTAAGTACATCTAGACCTCTTCAATTAATTCATATGGACTTGATAGGATCTACTAGGAGTGCTAGCTTAGGTGGACAACATTATGCACTAATCTTAGTTACTGATTACTTTAGGTTACTTGGGTGTCCTTTCTAGCTCATAAGTATCATACTTTTGATGCTTTTAAAAGTTTTGCAAAAAGAATTCAAAATGAAAAGGGTTACTTAATTTCTTCAATAAGAAGTGACCATGGAAATGAATTTCAAAATGAGTCTTTTTGAATCTTATTGCCAAGAGAATGAGATTTTTCATAACTTTTCAATTTCTAGAACACCACAACAAAATGGTGTTGTAGAGGGGAAAATAGAACACTAGTAGAGATGGCTATAACTATGCTCAATGAGTATTCTTTGCCAAATTACTTTTGGACCGAAGCTTTCAATACTTCGTGTTATATTACAAATCGAGTTTTCAAAAGACCATTTCTCAATAAAACTTCTTATGAGCTATGAAATGGTAGAAAACCTAAGATATCATACCTAAGAGTATTTGGATGTAAGCGCTATATATTGAATACTAAGGATAATCTTGGGAAATTTGACTAAAAAACTAATGAGGGCATATTCTTAGGTTATTCCACCATTAGCAAGGCCTATAGGGTCTTTAATAAGAGTCAATGGTTGTTGAAAAGTCCATGCATGTTGTATTTGATGAATCTAGTAAGCATGATCCTAGGAAAGGTTCTTTTGTTGATAATCATGTTGGTGACTTAGAGAAATTGGAATTGGAGCACACTACAAAAAAGGAAGACAAAGATAATGATGAGGACAAATCATCAAGAGTAGATAAAGAACTATAACATCAACAAGAAGAATTTCCAAGTCACGATCTACCCAAGGATTGGAGATTCTCCGAGTATCACCCTAAAGATCTAATCATTGGTGATACTTCAAAGGGTGTAAGTACTAGATCTTAACTTAAAATTTTAGATAATAATCTTACCTTTGTTTATCAATTTAGGCCAAAATCTATTGATGAAGCTACTGACGATGAGAGTTGGGTGATTGTTATGTAAGAGGAACTCAACCAATTTGAGAGAAATAATGTGTGGAAATTTATTCCTAGGCCTAAGGAACACCCAATTATAGGTTGCAAATGGGTGTTTAGGAATAAGTTAGATAAGCAAGGGTTCATCACTAGGAATAAGGCTAGATTGGTTGCAAAAGGTTACAACTAAGAGGAAAGGATAGACTATGATGAAACCTATGCCCCCGTAGCAAGTTTAGAGGCTATTAGGATTCTTTTAGCTTATGCATGTCATATGAATTTTAAATTTTTTCAAATAGATGTGAATAATGCTTTTCTAAATGGTGTCATTGAGGAGGAAATGTATATTAAACAACCTCCTGGTTTTGAATCTCATAGTTTTCCAAATTATGTTTTTAAATTGAATAAAGCCTTATATGGTTTGAAACAAGCTCTAAGAGCTTGGCATGAAAGGCTTAGTTCTTTTTGTATGAAAAATGATTTTGAAAAGGAACACAACATTATTTGTAAAAAGACATAATCATGATACACAAATAGTACAAATTTATATTGATATCATTTTTTGGTGCTATTAATGAATCTCTATGTAAGAAGTTTGCTAAGTGTATGACTTGGGAATTCAAGATGAGCATGATGGGAGAAATTAAGTTTTTCCTTGGTCTACAAATCAAGCAAACCAAAAAAGGGATATTCATTAACCAAGTTAAATACACAAAGGACATTCTCAAGAAATTTGGCATGGATGGATGCAAAGTAGCAAAAAACACCAATGAGTGCTACCATCAAGTTAGACAAGGATAAAATGGGTAAGACGGTTGATGAGAAGAGATATTGAGGTATGATCAGTTCTCTATCTTATCTTACCACTTCTAGACCTGATATAATGTTTAGTGTATGCATGTGTGCTAGATTACCATATTGTCCCAAAGAATCACATTTGAATGCTGTCAAAAGAATTTTCAAATATTTACATGGCATATTGCATTTAGGGTTAAGGTATCCTAAAGATTCTTCATTTAGTCTTATAGGTTACTCATATGTGGATTATGCTTTCTAAAACTTGCCAATTTATAGGAGAATGTTTAGTGTCTTGGTTTATTAAGAAGCAAGTTTTAGTTGCCTTATCCACCACCAAAGTTGAGTATGTAGCTACGGGTTATTATTGCACCTAAGTTCTTTGGATGAAACAATAATTAAAGGATTATGGCAAATTTGTTGATCAAATTCCTATCAAATGCGACAATACTAGCACAATTAATCTTTCAAAAAATCCCATCCAACATTCTAGGAGCAAACATATTGACATTAGACATCACTTTATTAGAGATCATGTCTAAAATGGTGATGTTGTGTTAGAGTTTATAGACACAAATCATCAACTTGTGAACATTTTCACTAAGCCTCTCAATGAAGAAAGGATGAACTTCATCAAGAAAGAATTGGGAATGCTTAATGGAAGCTCCTTGAAGTGAAAAATTTAGATCATTTTACATATTGCATTATTCCATGATTGAATGATTGCCTTATGATGTGTATGATCTTTATTCTTTTAGATGTCTTAATTTCATGTGCAATTATGCTTTTCAATACCAACTTGCATGAATTAAACATTAAAATATCAAAATGGATCATAGTGTTAGATATTAAGTCTTAAATTTTCATAGTTATCCTTTTGCCTTGTAATTTGCGGTCGCTATTTCGTAATTAACAGTCGTGAATTATAGTTACTCATCTCTTCGGCTGACAACCCTCAATTCGCGAATGCAAAATTCATTTTCCACCACAAATTTGTTCAAATTTCAAAACTTTTGACCATTGAATGCGTCATTTTCTGAGGATTTTTTGTCCATTACTAACATTTTTCAGAAATAGTGATCGTGACTTTTATCGCGATTGCGAATTTAGGTAACTACCACACATTTAAATGATTTGATTGCCAACAGTTGCCTTTCTTCATTTATTTCTTTTCTGACCATTTTTAGCTATTTTCACACCCTTATTGGCCTACGAAAACCACCAAATAGTGATTCATATCACTCTTTCTAAGTTACTCTATCCATCATCTTCTTACTCTCAAATCTTCAATCTTCCTTCAATACTCAAATGGCCCTCAAGAAAGCTTCAAGAGCAGAGAAGGGAAACGTAGTAGCATGGCCTTCTGGACCCCCAACTCTTCATCAAATGAAAGGGATTATGAAATAAGAGAAAGATTGATATAAGGAAAATGCCTCCAAATTCATCCTTCCAAACAAAATCCCTTATACCTTTCTCCTTGAGTCACTAGGAATCAAAGATGAAATCCACACTTCGTTGTTTAACCTGGGATGGAACGAATTCATATTCCATGATGAGAGAGAGTTCGTGTGTACCGTGACTCAAAGTCAGAGATTTGAATCTCATACCGGCCAATACGAGTTAGCATTTCGTGTTTTTGGAGATCCTTATTTCATCACCTTTGAATAATTATCCACTATTTTTAACCTTCAAGTTGAAAATGACATTTCATTCATTCTTTTCACTTTTGATGTTATTTATTCTGAGTTTTGGTATGAGATTTCCATCGAGACCAAACATGACCCTAAGACCTCCTTAGCCAAATACATCCGAACCCTACCTTTTTGGCTACTTCATCGTATCATCACCTTTTCTGTTAATGCAAGAGAGGATGGTAATAAAAAAGTGTCCCAAAAAGATCTTACTTTCCTTTTTTGTATTGTTAAAAACAAGCCCATACAAACTGACCGATATCTTATGGATCAATTGATTCATATGAGCACCAAACCTAAGAGTCAGTTACTTCTCCCATCCCATGTAACTGTCATCTATCGATATGTTAGTACTCTTAAGAGGAAAACAAAAAATTCATCACTAAGAATTATGGACCTCACTTATCTTATCAATGCTAAAGCCATTCATCCTGATTCTTATGCCTATACTTTGGGTGCTTTTTGGAGCAAAAAAGATGAAAACATCCCAAACCTCTAAAAAAAAAAGGCTTGTCATTGAAGAAGGAGCACAACCAGTCCTACCTCCTCAACTAAAGCATAAGTCCAAAGTCTCCTTTGCCATCATCAATAAAAAATTCGACAAGGTAATGAGGATGCTCAAGAGAAGATTTCTCCTACTTTCCCACCTACATAGTGACCTAGTGGATTTACAAGAGAAAGTAGGTGTTCCTCCTGCCATCTTCTAGAATTTAAAGATTAGGAAGACACACCAAAGGAGGAGGATGATCAAACAGTTAAGGAAGGTGATGAGGCTGAGAGAGGAGGAGACAATGAAGATCAAGATGATTCTATAGATGATGACAGTTCACCTATCTTCTAAAATTTCTTTAGGATTTCTATTGTTTATGTTTTGTTTTTCTTGATGTAAACATTATTGATCCCACAGTTTCTAAATAAATAAAAGTGTTTGAATTTGTAATTTTTTTTGTCTCATATGTTATGTGATTGAAATTTGTTATATGTGATTGCAATTATTATGATTAAGTGAGTTATTATTTGATCCTTATGATCCCTTTATCTCACGTTTATGCATTTCATCTACTCTTCAATATTTACCCTCTTTTTTATCTTGCCAAAGGGGGAGAGTGGTATAAGTGAAGTATATGGAGAGAAAATAAGTAAAGCAGAAAAGCATAAGTTGAGGGGGAGTATTTTTTTTTTTTTGAGTACTTAGAATTTCTTTGATCATTGACTGGATTTCTTTAAGTATTCGTTGATCATTTCATCATTGACCATCCCAACTTCATAACTCATGCATTTGATTTTCCATGAGATCAATTTAAGTTGTCAAAATTAAAAGGGGGGAGATTATTGGACTAGGTTGGTTAAACCTAAGTCATAAACTTCTTTTGATCTTGACAATAGAGATTGATCAATTTTAATGTTTTCATGAAGTATTGTTTTTCAATTTATAAGATAGTTTTTTAATTGAAAGTTGGATGGAAATCAAAATCTCCAACCTTATAAAGATCACCCAAATTTGTGGCTTGTATCCCTCAATGCGAACGCGAAAAAGTTATTAGGGTGAAAGGAGCTAAGAGAGAAGAATTTGTGAGCGAATTCGTAGCTGTGACTTAGCCAAAAGAAATGAGCTTGAGTCACAAAGTAATTCATGGTGGCTATCGCGTCTTAAGTCGTGACCGAAAATTTCATAGTGATAAAGGAGGGAACCAAACCCACAACAACAACACACCAAGTGTCCAAGGTAATAGTTCAAGATAAAAAATCACGAGGGCAAATTGCTGGTTGTTACCATGACTTAAGAAGCTGCAATTTCCTCATCACACAGAGGAATTTGTGGTCTCAGTCGCGCCTATGGCAAAGATAATTTGCTATTGCAACTTTTAAGAAGCAGGTAGAACACAATGACTATTTTTCTTGGACAACCAATAGATGAGTGACATGTGGACTAGCCGTTAGACACACAATGAGGTTCTCTGCCATGATTTTTGGTTCCTCAGTGTAAATTGGAAATTCATAATTGCGAAATTCTAGTAACGACCATGACTTCTGCCTGACAAGCATTTAATGCATAATCTACCTAGTACAACTTAGAGATTTAGGGATAGTTTTAGAGTAACGTCTCTTTGGTGGATGTGGTCTATAAATACTCCACTAAATAGAAGTAAATGCAAGAGAATTAAATTAATTGTAACAAAACTGTTGTCAATTTGCTACTCATTCTTTTACTCTTCTTTAAGTGTGGTTGATTGTTTGATGTGAGCAATAAACACTATTGTAAGTGGGTTGAGAGTTAGCCTAGAATCTAAAAATCTTATAAGAGGTTAAAGTGTGAGCCTAAAAACACTTGTGAGAGGTTTTTGTGTGAGCCTAAAAACACTTATGAGAGGTTTTTGTATGTGCTTGAAAACACTTATGAAAGATTTTTATGTGAGCCTATAAAACACAAGTTGTATAGGTTTTATGTGAGCCATAAAACACAAGTTGTATAAGTTTGGTGCGAGCTTAGAAACATCAAGTTAGTTGAGTGAAATACCCAATTGTGTAGAATTAGGGAGTGGATGAAGGGTTTGTTAACACTCAAACCACTTTGTGTTGATTCTTCTCATCTTCTTCTTCACTTCTTAAACACATAAATCTTCTATTTAATTTTAAAACAACCCACCAATTCAACCCCTCTTTTTGGTGCCCTTGGCCAATAATCTATAAAAAGGAGATAAAGAAATGGCATGACAAGTATATTGTGCCATGCAATTTTCAAGAAGGATAATAAGTGTTGCTCTGTAACTCTCGTTTGAAGTTGTTTCTAGAAAAATTAAAGTCTAGATGGTCATGACCTTTTATGTGGTGAAAGCTTACTTCCATGAAATAAAAAAAGAGAATTTTCAAGGTGAATGGACAATGTCTCAAGCCCTACTATGGGATGGAGCCAAAGATGAATAAAGAAGTCCTTCACCTCACCACTACACCCAAATGAAAAAGAGAATGGTCAAGCTATAACGCCTTAAAATAGTGTTATTAGGAGGTAACCCAAGTTTTTAATTTTTCTTGTAATTTTATGGAATTTTATTTGCTTAACTAGTTTAAATTAAATTCTTAAATAAAGTTCTTCAGCTTTTGATAGGTTTGCTATGGATAAAATGAAAGAATGTACCAATTCTCAAAGTAAGTAATTTAAAATGAATTATAAAAAAGGGTAGTCACCATTTTATTTGATGAATTGGTGTGTACTACGTGTTTAATTGTTGCTTGCCCAATTTTTTATATTAAAAATGTTGTTAATATTTGCTAAAGTTATGGTAAATTGAACTCCATATTAAAATAGTAATTAAGATGAAGTTAAGAATATTTTTATCTAGTCTAAGTGTGTAAAAGATTGTAGGGACTTTAGAAACCCACATTCTATGAGGATTATTAGGGACACCATTACTTATAAATAAAGAGGAAGTTATAGTTTATTGTAATTCTCATCTATAACATTAATGGAAGCAAAATGAATAAACCTTTCGTAACTTAAGATGAAGAAGAAGCCATGCCAATCTCTACCACTACCAACTCTTAAAATGCCTAAGCCTAAAGTTCCACCCTTACTAATCAAAACTCTTACTCCAGAGTAAGTCGCCATGTTCTATGCATAGTGATTATGAGGAAGGAGGAGAGAAATAGCATGAGACATACACTTCAAAGAGAGGTAGGGAGACTTCCAAAGCTAAAAGGCTGTCAGAGGAAGGCCTAAGAAGGATTAGAGAAGATCTTTGGTTTCTTAGGTTGGAGTTGTAATCCTTTGGATGCTAGTTTTTATGTCCTAAAACTTGGAACTTTCTTTTACTTTTACTATGTTTATTTTAAATGTCAAGTTTGGTTATATTTAGTTTAAAGTTTTATGATTTTAATTTTTAGTTTTTAATATTCGTTTAATGTTTTTTTTATTTTAATTTGGTATTTATATCTAATTTGAGATGGAATTTGCATTTTAGAAGTCCAAATTTATTGGTTTCTATCATTATTCATATGTTTTGAATGTGTTTGAAGTAATTTTTGAATGGAGGAATAAAATTCATCAAAATTCCAAACAATTAGAGTTAGGGGTTGTCATGCCTACAACTTAAGTCATAGGTTGTAGCTAGCCTGATGGGTGACTGAGTCAATAAAGTTGTTGGCTATGACTTGAGTCACAGCTTGCAACTCGTTGGAGTGCATATGATGTTGTGCTTATGACACGTGTCACAAACTGCTATAGCCTTAATGTTTATGACTTTGGATGGAGTTTTAGGGGCAATTTTGAGCTAATTTAAATCACAAACAAGTCCCAATACAAAATAAGACTTCCCTCTATATAAATAACCCTTTGTCATCCATAATTTCACTCACAAATTTGCTCAAACACTCATTCAAAGTTTGAGATCACTTAGGAAGCTTTTAAGCGTCAACTCACCCTCCCTCTTTTAGCTAATCTCTTAGCTTTTTCTTTCCTTATTTGCCCTTCCATAACCACCATCACTACACTTCTCAAACTTTTATCATCTCAAGATGTCTTTAAGAGCTTCATCATTAAGATAAAAAGGAAAGTAACTTTAAAGGGGTCCAAGAGATTTATCATTAAAGTATAATGCTCCTTTTTCCATTTTTAATGATGAAAAAGGTGAGAAGTTTCTTTATCTTAACTCTCGGGTGCATGTTGCATGTAAGTTTCTTGATAAACCAACTTTGGTGCAATTAAAGATCATTGATAGAATGAAAGACTTATTAGGTAGGTTATGTTAGGTAAAGTTTGCATTCAAATCAACTACATCTTACAAAAGGCTTAACCTTGAGTTATTTTTTACATTTCATTTTGAGAAAGAAAATAAGACATGTCTTATATTTAAACTCTTTACCAAGGAATCAACCATCAACCAAAACACCATGAGAGATGCCTTTAGTTTTAATAGAGGAGGCATGAGTGATTACACTAACACTTTTAATGTATGAACCTTTTAGCATAATATTTTAGGAATTAAAGGTTTGAACTATAATCAAGCCTCAATTAAGGCAATAAGGGATAGGTGTGTTATGATTCTCCATACATTCATGGCCTTTGCTATCTTTGGAAAGCAAGAATCAACCAAGGTGTCTAAGCAAGAGGTTTTTCTCATGTGGTGTGCACAAAACAAGATGAAAGTTTCCATTAGTCATTATTTTTTTTCAAAACTTAGTGGGTTTAACCAAACATTCTAGGCAAGTGGTAGGTTTAGGGTATATAGTTATGGGTTTGGCTATGGTTTTGTATGGATTTGACCTTAACCAAACTGATAAGGAAGCTTTGCCTATAATGGATTCTTTCAATCTTAGTACATTAGGTAGAATAAGGATTATGACATAGAAGGGTGGACCACTAAGGCTTATTAAACTAAAAAGGTTAAGTAGAGAGGCAAGTGAAAGTGGAGTAATAGAGGAATCATTAGAGGAAGAAGAAGAAAATGAAGAAGACATTCCAATCATGCCACCTCTCAACACTTTCCAATGTCAATAGCAACCTAGTGCACAACAAGGGGAACCATGGAGTCAAATTCTTCAAAGGTTAGATAACATGAATGTTAGACTAGTGAGGATGGAGAGGTTATAAAGGAATTAAGATTACAGATTAAGGTAATATCTAGCAATAACTAATATCAATTTGCCTTCTGCACTAGATTTACCTTAATGCATTATGTTTGAAGATGTTTCTTTGGTCATTGTTGATGTTGATGTCATTTTCCTTTATGATGTAGTAGCCTTATTTTCATGTTTTAATGTTTTATTTGATGTTTGAGTTCTTGTCTATAATGTAAGGTGCATGTGCACTAATAGTATGTGTTTATATTTTGTAAGGCATGAAGGAACAATGTAATGAAGTACTAGTTAAGTTTAATGGGATTTTCTTTTGCATTTTCTTATTTCTTTTAGTTAGTTATTTTTTATTTTTCTTTTATCTGAGATTGGCTACTTAATTTTTCTTAGTTTTACCTAGTGCTTATATTAATGTAGGCTAAAAGCATGAAGTGGATTTGGATGCAATCCACCTTCCACCAAGATGAGAGGGGAGTATTTCTTTCTATGACACCTCTTTTATCTTTTATCTTTCAAAATGAATGTCATTAAGGACAATGTCATATTTAGTGGAGGGAGAATTATGATTTGATGATTACACCGATATTATGCTTACACCTATGTATAAGGCTAAATGGATCAAAAAAATTTTCTTATGATTTGTAGCTTTATCAAGCTTTCTTTGGTAATCATAATGAGTTACTATAAAAGAGATACCATTCTTAGGTTGAATTTGAGACAAATGAATCTTGAGTTAGTTGCTAAATTGAAGAGTGTAACTTATGAATTTAGGACAGTTAAAGTGCAATAAGATTATGTTTCGCATGTATGTTGAAACAAAGTAATTTGGCTAATTATGAATAGATATAATTGCATGAGCTTAAATGAAAGATGAATGATTGTCGTGCCTTGCTAATTAACAATGATGAAGTAGTTTAAGAGATATGATTTAGGACTGATCAAAATAAATTAAAAAAAGAAAAATAACTACTCTGCTATTTTTGGAATGCTTAATAACTAGGGATTTTCATGACCAATATCGATGTTTATGTAAAACAGTAAAATAAAGGCATGATTGTGCAAAGCATTTTGAATGAAGTTATATGTTGAGTAACTAAGTGCATTCATCACCAATGTTTGTATTTGTGTAAAAAGACATATAAACTTTTCGAAAAAGATAAAGAAAAGGAAAAACAGAAGAGTGATGTGCGTAAAAGAAAAGTGAATCTTAATGATCCATTGTGCTTAAAACTGTTCTTTTCATTGTTAATTAATGAAGGCAAAGGTGATCTAATTTGTGTTTCATCATAATTATGCTTATTGATGGTCTAATTAAAAGAATTATTAAGATGTATGCATAAAGTATGGCCTTGTTGTCTTTAATTTTCCATAAATGAGTGAGTATGCTTTTCAAGGTAGTAAGCTAACCTTAGTTCATTTACTTAAGTAAGTTCGTTTTTTGTATATTTATTATAAAACATAAGTTTATTATAGTACATAAGTGATTATCATTGCAAACATGATGAGGTTATATTTGTCTTGTAAAAATAATTATCAAAGATTTAACTATCTATTTTTTGTTATATGAGGATAAGTATCAGTTCAAGTGTGAGGGAAATTTATTAGGCCTAATTTGTTCATAGTTATTTGATGGTTTTGAGCTTAATTTGATATTAATTTATATTTAAATTAAGTTATTTTGAATTAATTTGTGTTATTTCCCACATTTGGATGATTTATAGGTGTTTTAGCAAGTTTGGACCGAAATCGTACGAAAATTGGCAAAGCTAACAACTTTAGGGGCCAAGCTGGATATTTTAGGTATGTAAAGAGTGATTGCATTCTGTCTTACTTATGACTAAAGTTGTAGGCTGCAACTTTTTAGTGTAGGGATGTTTAAATCAAACACTTTGGGTTTTTTTAAGACAAAAGAAAGTGGCAGAAGAAGACCTTTTGAACACTTAAAAAAGGAATTTTTAAAGGAAGATAACATGGAGAAACAAGCTACAATAGAAGATTAAGTGCAAGAGTGCTAGAGATCTCTTAATTAAGGAGGAAGAATAAGAGGAGATTCATCAAGCCAATTGGGAGATTTCATCTTTCCTTCTTGTTGGACTAGGATGGTTAATCCTAAGTCTTGGACCATTTTTGATATTGACAAAGGAGATTGATCAATCCTAATGTTTTAAATAAGTGTTGTTTTGCATATTTAAGTTAGTTTTTCAAGTGGAAGTTGGATGGAGTTCATAATCTTCGAGAAGGCAAAGTTCATCCAAATTTACGATTAGTGACTTATAATTCAAGATTGTGACCTAGCTTAAGAATAGTGTGAAACTAGGCCACACAAATTTGTTGGCATCATCTATGTCGCGAGTCATCCAAAGATGGGAGTGTCAAACTCATAGACAAATTCGCAGTTAGTGTCGTGTCTCATTCTCGACCGTAAATTTCATAGTGACCAAAGAGGGAAACAAGTTCACAACCATAGCATGCCAAGTGTTCGAAGTATCTGTTGGAGAACAAAATTTGCCAGGGCAACATTTTGGGTAGCGACCGCGAATCAAAAATATGAAAATTGTCTTTCAAACAAAACAATTTGCATCCTGAGTTGTGCCCTGTACAAAGAGTAATTGCGGCCGCGACTTTTGGGGGCAGTTAGAAAGTAACAACTATATTTTCTTGATGGACCAATGAGAAGATGACACGTGGACTAGCTGTTAGACACAAACAGGGTTTTTTGCCGCAATTTTTTTCTCTTAGATGGGAATTGGAATGTCGTGATCGTGAATCCTCAGTAGTAACCATGACTCTTGCCTATTATGTAATTAATATAGAATCTGCCTAGCATGATTTGGAGATTTAATGAGCTTTATAGTGTAACGTCTCTTTGGTGGGTATGAGCTACAAATACTCCACCAAATAGATGTAAATGCAAGAAAATTCACTAAAATGTAACAAAACTCTTGCACTTTTGCTACTCATTCTTTCTATTCTTTAAGTGATTGTTTGGTGTGAGCATTAACACCAATTGTAATAGGTCTTAGTGTGAGCTTGTAAAAGCACTAGAGAAAGGTTTTAGTGTGAGCCTGTGAAAACACTTAAGAGAGGTTTTAGTGTTCACCTTAGAAAACACTTGTAAAAAAGGTTGTTGTGTGAGCCTTAAAAACACAAAGTGTAAAAGTTAGGTATGAGCTTGGAAACAACATTTTAAGTGAGTGAAACACCCAATTGTAGAGAATTGGGGAGTGGACGTAAGGTTGATTATACCCGAACCACTATAAATCTTATGTCTTCTTTTCTACTATTCTTTATCCTCATTTTTTAAAACACCAATTCAACCCCCCCTTTCTTGGTGCCTAGGGCCAACACTTCTCTTTATCTGATTTCCTTAATTAAAGACAATGTTATTACTTTTGGATTTGCATTGTTTTATTAGTATGTTAGGCTAGATATTTGATTTAGGACCTTGAGATAGCTATTATGATTTTAATTACTATGTTGGGAATTCATTCTTTTGCAAGTGAATGATTATTGAACCCAATGTTTATTATTACTTGGCCATTAATTACATAATTTGTGTTTCATTTATAAATCAAGAGATTGTAAATTGAAATATATCTAGAATCACTCTCCCTTGGTTAAGTAATGAGTAGAGATGCCCACTTAACCTATTGCTATCATTTAAAGGATTTCTATATCTAAATGAGTGATTTATTTATAGCTCATATTAAGAGATGTTTTTATGAAATACAATAACAAAGTTATGTGATAACTCGAGAGAGAGTACTTAATCACTGTAGAGATATTCAACAGTTGTAATACTTAATCCAACATAATATTTAAATGATTAATGATTTTATGATTTTTCATTAATGAGATCAAGTGTCATAGGTAGTATACATAAGGTTTTTTTTCTCAATTGCTTTTGTCTTTTTGCCACTAATTTGATAACTTAGTTCATTTTCATTGCATTTGGTAGTTTAGATAAAATCTCAAGTATTCATCTTCCATATAAAACAGAATCATTACATTTTAATATTGATAGCCCTTGTTTTTTTAGGACGATATTCATATACACTCGCTATATTACTTGATCACTATTCTATTACGATCTTTAGCAAGTTTTACATTTGTTAAAAGTGGGATCAAAAAGGATATTTTAAAAAAGAAAGACATTAAGTGAGACTAAGTTTATCCCTTAGATTAAACTTAACTCTACATATCAAAGAGTTTGATTCTAAGGATTTCATATCGAACACTAAGGACAACCTTGGAAAATTTAACTCTAAATTCAATGAAAGAATCTTTTTGGGTTACTTTACCTCTAGCAAAAAGTGAAAAGCATTCAAAAACAGAAATCTTATTGTAAAGGAGAATCTACATATTATATTTCTTGAATCTAAGCCCACTTCCTTAAGAAAGGAAGAAAATATTAATAATCTTTTAAATCCTCTTAATAAGCTTGATGTTAATGATGAAAGCAATGAAAAGAATGACAAATAACGAGATGATGAACATAAAGATGAAGTTCCTTCCTAATAATCTCTAAATGTGAAGCAAATGGTCTAAGATATTAAACGAGATTGGATATAAAACAAGGCTTATTTAAAGGATCTCATCATAGATGACACATCAATAAGGGCAACCATTAGATCTTCATTTAGAAATACATATAATAATCTTGCCTTTATTTCTCTCATTGAAAAAAATCCATGGATGAAGCTATTGATGATGAGAATTGATTTCTTGCTATATAAAAGAGCTCAACTAACTTGACAGGAATAAGGTGCATAATTTAGTTCCTAAACCAAAAGATCATTTTATTATTAGCACTAAATAGGGCTTTAGGAAGAAATTTAAGGATTTAGGTGTCATAACTAGAAACAAGGCTAGGCTTGTAGCCAAAGGCTACAACCAAAAGAATGGAATAGACTATGATGAAATATTTGTTGGCATATTGCTTACATATGCATCATCTATGAACTTTATTTTTTTTTTAAATGGATGCAAAGAGTGAATTCTTAAATAGTTATATTGAAGAAGAAATTTATGTGAAATGACCACCAGGATTTAAAATGTTGGTGGTGATAAAGTCATGGCTGCAACTTTTGGTGAAAGGGTATTTAAAGCAAACACTTAGGGTTTTTTTTTTTAATGCAAAAGAAATGGGTAAAAAGAGACCTTTTGAACACTTAAAAAAGGCATTTTTAAAGGAAGATAATATGGAGAAATAAGCTACAACTCAAGATTAAGTGCAAGAGTGTTAGAGTCACTTGATTAAGGATGAAGAATAAAAGGAGATTCATCAAGCCAATCGGGAGATTTCATCTTTCCTTCTCTTTATCTCATTTCCTTTGTTAAAGACAATGTTATTACTTTTGGATTTGTCTTATTTTGTTAGTATGTGTTGGCCTAGTGCATGAAAAAGGGGGGGGTTGAATTGGTGGCAAATTTGAAGTTTTGATTTTGGAGGAAGCGCACAAATATGAAATATTAGAGGAAGAGTAAGAGAAGAATGAACACAAGAGTTTTATATGGTTCGAGTATTAACCAACCCTACATCCACTCCCTAATTCACCAATTGGGTGTTTTAATCAATCCCTAATGTTTTACAAGCTCACACTCAACTTAGTGTTTAGGCCCACACTAAACCTTACAAGTGTTTTTCAAGGCTCACACTCAACCTATACAAGACTTTTCTAAGGCTCACTCTCAAACCTATGCAAGAGTTTTCTATACAAAGGCTAACTCTTAAACCTAACCCAAAAGGTGTTTAAAGCTCACACCAAACTATATACAAAGAAATAAAGAATTAAAGTTATGAATTAACTTTGCAAGAGTTTTGGCACATATAAATAGTTTTCCTCTTTCATTCAAGTCCATTTGGTGGTGTATTTATAGGCAATAACTACCAAAGAGATGTTACACAGAAACTATGCCTAAATCTCGAAATTGTGCTAGGCATATCTTACATTAAATGCTCGTCAGATGAAATTCACGGTCAAGACTGAATTCGCAGTCACTAATTTTGAACTATGTCTAATGGCTAGTTCACGTGGCATAAAACCATTGGTCTTTTCAAAAACTAGTCGTTGGATTTTCTAACAGATCTTAAAATTCGTGGTCGCTACTTCAAATTCATAGTCGCTATTTGCCTTTTCGGACACAATTGTCAATGTGAAATCGTCAGTCTAATCATGTAGATGTTGTTTCTTAAATTTATGGTCGCTACCAAAATTTGTGATTGCTACTTAAATTCATAGTCGCAACTTTTAAATCTCAATAGCTCTGCTTTCAAAACTATCGGTCACTTTGAAATTTACGGCCGCTAATTTTAAAGGCATATTTTCATTCTTGAAGTTCTTTGCTTCTAATCACTTTTATTCAACTCCCAATGAGATTTTATTTAAATATCTGCAAAAACAACACTTAAAATTGATATTAGAACCTTTCAATCTATATTGTCAAGATCAAAAGAGAGTCTTGACTTAGGTTTAAACAACCTAGTCCAACAACATAAATATACAAGAAGTTTGTCACATCCCAAATTCCAATTCTATGGCAATCAAATTCTTGGAAAATAGAATTAAAGACTGATGAGGTTTCATCAAGTTCAGGGTCAATCATAATCAATGAGTCATATCTCTTTTCACACAACAAATTAAGCAAAACTGCTTCATAGAAATCTATAAGGGATATATACCTACAAATTTCATATGTTTCACTTTGTCTTAATCAGCACATAAGGTCATCGAAATATATGAAAACAGCCAGATTAAGGAGATTTTGGTTGGTTATGAACTAGCCCTAATGAAGAAGCTATAGTTCTTCACACACACCTTCATCCCTATTCTTCACTCCTTCAACTCCTTCATCCATCTCCTAATTCTTGTATGCTCCTTATATTTTTAAATAAGCTTTAAAACACCATTACATATATGTTCAAGTGTCCCAAATGCAATGGTGCAAGTGTCATCGTCATGCTTATCCAATTCACATATCTAAAATGATCATGTATCCAATACATATGTTCATGTGAGAATGCCAATGAATGTAGATTGAGATGTTACATAACTAATACCCTTCCGTGCCAAGAAATTACATTGTCATACCACATCTTTAATTAAGTTGATTGTACAGATAAGTTACATATCTATATAGACCACTAAAGCTATGAAGATAAAAATGGGAAGGAGAAAAATGAAAAGGGAGGCCTATAATGAAATGACCAAATTGGCTCCAAGTCTTTCAAAGCTCAGAAAACTCAGTTTAACCTTTCAAACCACTATAGAAATTATAAAATTATCCCTAGGATATTAAGATTTACCCATAATGGACACTAGAAGGGCTTTTAGAACAAGTCTACACTAGGATAATTATTTTCAATGAAGGATCATCCCCAAGACTACCAGAAAGTTTCTTAAACCATTTCTACTTCAAAGTGACTACTCACATATAGATTCATCCCCTAGTGAATGCCAAAAGTGCTACTATGACGCAAAATTTATTGTCCTTTGGTGCCCTAAAAGAAGGGGTTGAATAAGGCAATGATAAGTAATAAAAATTAAAAATAAGTGTAAAAATAGATGAAGAATCAACACACAAGATTTATAGAGGTTTGACACAACTTGTCTACATTCTCTCCTATAGTATTACCACTAGAATCTTCACTATATTGATAGCTTAAGGTGCTATCAACCACCTTTACATAAGTAAGTTTTTGGGCACTTACCAAGCCTTTATAAGTGATAGATTTTTAGGCTCTATCAACCTCTTACAAGTAGTTCACAACTACTACTTAACCTCAACCCAAAGTAATTTCCAGGTACTACCTTAAACCTTTCACAAGATCTAGTTTTCAAGGTTTCCCAACCTAAAATTTTCTGAAACTAAATACAACACTTTAAATAGGAGGAAAAACTTTCTCACTCAAGCAATAAAGACACTAAGAGTACTTCTCACAAGGTATGTTGGATGAGGTTGTGAATGTGAAGAGAATTTCTAAAAAGCTTATTCTTCAAACTCTATTTTGAAGATGACTCTTGTAAGTTTTGAAAGATGAGTTTCTCTTTATTGTTAGATCACTTTTTGTTCACCTTTTTTTATTGAGAATAGCTTTTACAATAGCATACTCACTTATGGAATAGTTCTCTATGTATTTGTGTTAAGAGCATGCCTTTTTATACCATGAATAAAGAACAAGCAATTAGAAAAAGAAATGTCACTTTACATTACAATTGTAGACTATCAATGCCCATTGAGTAATCTCCATGCCAATTGCTAAGGAATCAACCATCATTGATTTCATGCAAATGGGTGATTGTTAAATAAAATACACCTTTAATAGTCATTAGCTCAATCTAAATGCCCGTTCGAACTAACTGTTAGAGAGAAATTTACTTAAGGCTCCTACTTTGACTTTTACATTTGTTTTATCCACTTTTTCTTCAATAACCGTTGGATAAAAATAATAGTCATTTTAAATCTCAATGATCATTTGAAGAAGATAAATGTATGTTATTGATTCCAGAAAGTATGAGCTTGATGCTCTATTTTACAAGATCTACATAAGTCCTTCAATGGTTGTTAGAGGGTTTGCAATGCCCATTGGCAGCACCTTTAATGCTTATTGAGATATAAATGTCAATTGTTAAGGGGTCCACAGCTCATAGCTTAAATTATAACACATTTCTAATGTATATTGGTGAACTTCTAATGCCTCTTAAAAGTGTTCAACGCCTATTGAGATATCAAGTATGCCTCGTTAGGGGGTCTAAAGCCTTTGATATAATCTATATAGCTTTTTCAACACCTATTGTGAAGGACCAATGTTCGTTTTGAGTTCTAGGAAGTTTTGCTCAATTTGAGGCACTTTGTCCACCACCTATTGTGAAAGTGCAATATCTATTATAAGGGCAAGATCAATGCCCATTGTGAAAATACAACACCCATTACAAGGTTCAATATGCAAATTATGTCTAAGTAGTTGTCCATTGTCTAATAGGAATATGGACAATGTCTGTTGAGAGGTCTAGAAAGCTATACTCAAGATGGAATTTTCACGAACACCTGGTGTGATATCTCAATGTCTGTTGACAGGTCCATAAGGACTGATAGAGGTAGACAACACCCGTTCATTTATTAAGCTAAGTTTGCCTTAATCTTCACTATTTAATACTTTGAGTTTTTAACCCTAATTCATTCTCCAATCATCATAGTCCAAAGAGTTTATGTACCTACAAGTTCTAACACACAAAAAAAAACCTTAAACAAAGGTTAGCTTTTTAACTTATTTGTAATCATTAAAACAAGACTTAAAACCTTAAGGTTCAACAAAATCTTCCTTAGTGGATGCTAGAAGGCTTACTAAACCAATTTATCATAGAAGAATGGCTATAAAGAGTATGAAATCTCCTTTAATATGTATGTGAGAGCCGCTAGGTGCATATAATCAACATTGGTACCTACTAGAAAGCTACTAAAACAAGCTTAGCACCTGCTAAAAAGTTACTAGGACAACTAATACCAATTTAATAGCTATTGAAAGCATACAATCAACACTGGTACATGCTAGAAAGATGTCTTAACAAGCTTAGCACCTATTAAAAACTGCTAAGACACCTAGTACCTACTTAAGAGTTGTTGGAAGCATATAATCAACATTATTACCTATTAGAAAGCTGTCAAAACAAGCTTAGCACCTGTTAAAAAGCTACTAAACACCTAGTACCTACTTAAGAGCTGTTAGAGTACTAGCTAGAAAGCTGTCAGAACACACTTAGTACCTGCTAGAAAGTTGTTAAGACATTCAAAGAACTTTAATGCCTGCTTGAGCAATTGTTAGATGTATCCTACGGTATCCTTTCTAATGTTTACATTTCAACATTATTTTATTATGCCTAATTCAATGGTTATTTCTCAAATATCATTTGTCAAACCCACAAAATAGAGGCAAATTATAAGCATTGGATTTTAGGCTTTAGGATGCAAGCTCGATGATAGGAGCTAATAGAATCAACTCCCTAAAATGTAAAGGAAAGGTTGCAAGAGGAAGGAACAAGGCTTAGAGAAAACCTTAGAAGAAGCCCAAATTAAGCCCATAAACCAAAATAAACCCAACCTAAGAACTACTAAAAAGTCTTTAAATAGATGTACAACTAACATACATAGTTATATAGCCAACTTACTTAGTTGTATAACCAAGTTCTAAACCTAAGAGAGAGAAGATTTTGGAATAGTTGACTATTAACTTTCATATGGTTGTACAGTCAACTTCAAATTTATACAACTAACCTCTTAGCTGTATAGACATCTTAAAGACCCAAATTTTAAAACCTTAATTAATCTTATCTGCTGACGGTCATGAATTTGGTGTAGCCTGCGCCATTCTGGCTTAGGTGCACTCATTACCTCTTTATAAATACCCCCAAATTTAAAAGGAGGAAGGGGAGGCTTTTGAACCCTAAGGTTACTCTGTCAAAACTTAGAAACCTAACCATTATGTCACTCACATAAAGATCCAAGATAGACTCAAAGCATTTGTGACTTGATTTTGTGCATTCCCTTTGCATTTTAGAGGATTAAAGACTTCAAGGGCAAGACAATCATAAAAGAATATCCAAGGCATCCATTGTTATTTTCCTTCTTTCCTTTTCTTCTTTCTTTTTTATTTTTGTAAAATCAATCCCAATAGCTTGTACATAGTGATCTATAGTCTATACAAACCACTAAGTAGGCTATGTAGACCAGTAGTTGGTTTATATAGCCCACTTTAACTAAGGAGATAGCTTGTTTTCATCTCTTTTCTCCATTTATTTTTCTTTTCACTTTTAGGGTTTCTTAGGGTATCCTATGAGCTCCAAAAGTAGAATAAGGATAGGTCTTGAGACCTATGACCCTTATTCCTTTAATAAATGGGGCTAGGATCAAGATCAAGGCTTTGTTTCATGTTTTGACACCTATAACTTCTCCTTCTTCATGTTTGTTCTTTTTAATTACATTGTATTTTGCTTTAAATTCATTTTGGCATCGATTAATATAGGAATAATAACTCGCAATGACCTTAGAAGCCATTGCTTTCTAATGTTATTATGTAGTTAGTTATTTTATATGCTCTAGTTACCATCACCATGAAGGAGTGTCTAACTACCTAGTTTGTTCACTCTTTCCACTTTCCTTTTATGGTAATCAGTTGATTAAACTTAGGGAGAAAGATTCATCCTTTGCGACCCCCATTCTTATTATCCTTCATGTTTAATGCATTAAGCATACTTATGTCCTTATAAAAGTTTCCTCTTAGAACATGTTGATATCCTAGCCCTTTAAATGGTTAGAGGTATCTTTATGGATGCTCTAGCACTTTTGAGCAACTTGAGATGAGGGTCTAATGACCTTAGGATTCTAATATGATGACTTAATGACTTGCTTAAGGCCTTACATCCATCCTCTAAATGCATTTACATGTCATTCTTGCATTATGTGTATATCTTTTATTTTCTTCATTTATGTGTTCATGTTTTACTTGTTATTTTCCTTATTCATGTATTCATGTGATGTTGGGATCTTAGATAATAGAATACTTAGACATAGATGCATGCTAAGCCCTTAAAGCATTTGAGATAGTTGTAGAGTAAATAGTGTGTTGATTAATGGTATTTTTGGATCTAGGATGATAAGTTCCTTTTATTTCCTTATTTTTTTTTTCTTTCATGGTGAGGTACTAACATATTGCTTTCTGTCTTATAGGTTGACATGCATATTTCCTTTAGTTTCACATATTTGTCTCGGTTATTATGCATGATCACCCATTTGAGATATGATCGCAGCCCATCCTTATGGTGTATTGTGTGTAATTCCTTGAAATGATATTTAAAATGGTACACTAAAAACATGCTCAAGACTGATAATCGAATTAATCAACTAAGGATAAAATGGTAAAAAATGAACCAAAGATGCCTAAAAGTCGAATTCTAAATTCAAGCGATTTGTGATTGCCTAACCTCTTCTCTAAGTTGTATCCAATTTCAAATTTATCTCTAATAGGTAAAGACAGATTGAGCCTTCTAAATGACTTAAGTAGGCTCAGAATTTGCCCTTGCATGGATTCTTGTGGCAACTAAAGTCGAATGGCCACTCCATTTTGATTATGGATGATATCAATAAATTATCCTACCTTATTCTCCTATTAACCAATTGAAACTTTGAAAAGGTCTTATATCTTGCTAGAAGCCTTAAGATCCCCCGATGATCCAAAACACAAACCATTATTTAGAGTTACTACCAATGTATGACCCACCATTCTTTCGATCTCATGTTGATCAATCAAAGGTAGAAATCGTAAACAAGACTTCACTTGTTCGAGAACAACCCAAAACATCGATGGCGTTCACAAATGTAACAAAATCCTAGCCAATCCAAATTATCAACGAAATCAAAAATTAAAAGAAAAAAGTCCCAAATGATAAGCCCATATTGTGTTCCTTATCATCGTCATTATCATGGTCATCGATTTCATCAATGTCGATAGGCTCTCTCTCCTCATCATTGAGCTGAACCTCATCTGCGAAAGAATAAAGTGGCGAAAGCGAAAACTTAGAAGCATTTCTATGGCGAAAGAAGAGAAATTTAAGGTTATGACTAGGGGGAAAAAAAAGGAGTTTAGGAGTTAAATTCATTTACAGAGGGTTGGCTTATTAACCTTCTTCATCATAAACTATGTTTTTGCCCATAGTTTATACTGTTGTTTTATTGATGAACAAAGAAATCACTTTTGTTGCCTATGTTGTTAGCGATGGAGCTCTTTGGATTTTGCTGGGAAGAGAAACTGCTTCAGATGGCTCCATTGAAAGTTAGAGTAAAGGGTCGCGTGTGTAAGTGGCGTCTTTTTGAGTTGGGGGAGGGGGAGGGGGAGGGCGTACGCGGGGAAGTGAAAAAACACCCTGTGAAATGGTGTCATTTCGATAGGCCTACTGAGGAAGGGCAATCGGGGTAGGAGGTAATACCAACGAATTGAAAAGACGAAAATTTTTTTTGAAGGAAATGGCGTCATTTTTAAACGAAACTGAAGATGGCTATTGGGGATAGGATGGTAATCTCAACGTACTGAAAATCAAAGACAAGATAGAAATGCCCTCAAAATCACTTTGGGAGGCACTAGTCATCGCATAAAAGTTTTTATTACATTACATTTATTATTACATTGCATTCATTGTAGAATATGTACATATTTTTTATAAATTAATTAAACAAAGTTTATCTAAGCGGGAGTATTATAACACTCAAAGTCACTTTTTTAATATTTGAATCAAACAGAATAATTATTCGTTTAAAAAGAAACTTATTTTTCAATTAAAATAATAATATTACATTTTGAAAATTATCTTCTTTGAAATAAACTTTTCTTAAATGTGATTCTAAATAATAATATTAAATTTTAGCAATCAAATTTGCTCAACAAATTACTTTAAGAATTCAAGCAAAACTATTTAGCAAAAGTTTATAATCATCATATCAATTCATTCTAATTCTCCCACTGAAATGAAAAAAGAAAAACAAAAGAATGCAAAAGTAATTTTACAAACAAAATATAGAAATAAATAAATGCACTCTTAGATTTTTCTATAAATAGAATAGCAACTAATAACAAAATAAAAATTTAAACAAATATAAAAACAAAAAGAAAGAAATCAAGAAATGTATGAGAAAAAATAAAAAAAAGTATTTTAAAATTAAGCACAAAAAATAAAATTTGAGCAAACTGGATTATTGGGATTTTTAATTGCGTTCAAACATAAATATGAATATTGCCTTGTAAATTTGATTGACTTTTTGAATTCTTTTAAATAAAAATCAAATTAAATTAAGATAATTAAATTCATCAATATTTAAATTAATTCAAATAAATTTTTTTATTTAAACTGAAGAAATATATTTATTTTTCTCAACACCAATGTTGGCCTGTTGACTATTAAATCTATTAGGAGTCAAGATTTGAAAATTTCAGGTAAATGAATAGGAAGTTGGGCTATTAAAAATTTTGGCATGGAAATAACATGAAGCCATGTAAAAATTATTTGACCTTAATCATATTGTTAAAATTGGATCAGGCTCATCCATAAATTGATAAAATTAAAAAATCGTCTATTAATCAACTTATTCAGATCTATTTAGTTTTTAAATTTTTTTAAAAAATATTATAAATATATTATTATTTTATAAATATTTTATATAATTTTTTATTTTAATAATATTTTCTTATTAAATTTATTATTTATCAAATCTAAAATCCATGGCTTGATGAATTTATTTATCAATTCAATTTTAAAAAAATTAAATTTAAAAAATTTTTAAGTAGTAAAATTTATTTAAATTGAGTATATAATAAATGTATATATTTATTTAATAATATAACGATATAAAATAATTATTTAATAAAATTATCATCATATTTTTAAATAATAAAAATAGTTATTTTATTAATTAAATGTACCAGGTAAGTTATTCTATCAGGAGATGAGGGTATCAATCATTTTCGGATTCGTTGACACCAGGTGTCAGCCATGGGTAACACTCGTCTTGCCAGTTGGCCCCTTCTCTCATTCTCTCTTCTCTCAAAAAGAGCAAAAAAAAAAATATCTACTCTGTGGATTTTGCTTTGCACTGTCAACTATCGCTCTGTCTTTGATTCTCTCCCTTTCTGTAAGTTCTTTGTTAACTCTTTTCCCCCCGTCCCGGCTCTCCCCCTCCCAATATCACATTTTTTATGTGCATATATGAGTGATTATTTATGGGGTTTGTTCAAAACTTTATTTTTCTTTCTTCTCTGTGCTGAAACTGGACAATCTGTTGCAAGAGATATATGCTGTGTGCTGTTCTTCTTTGATTGAAATAAGCTAGTTTTTTTTTTTTCCCAACGAAGAATAATGGTCTTGGTTGGCCACAGAAATGGTTTTAATTTCTTGTTTGTCGAATGATTTTGGTTTATTTTTTCTGGTTATATCTTTTATTGCGTCGTTCAAATTTTATAACTTTTGGGTGGTTATTCCAGTACTATTGGAATATTTGTCTGTAGGCATTGCAACGATGTGATTCATTTTTTAGGGGCCTGTTTGTTTTAGTGGTTACCGTCAATGATGAGCTGCGAGCTATCAATAAATATAAAGTGTATTTGGTAATTTAGAAATTGAATCTGCGACTGTATTATAAATTAAAAAAATATTTTGATATTTTAATTAATTTTATATGTAATACAAATTTGTATAGTGTAAATAATGATAAATATAAGATTAATATTAGAAAAAAATATCCAAACGCGAATTTTTATATTTCAAACGCTAAAAAAAACTCGCTTTCAATGTTCAATTATATTTTCTAAATTTAAACATTGAACACTTATATTTACCAAAGACTCTTTTCTAGTGTTTGAATACTTAATTGTCGAATGCCAATGAGCAAACACAAACCAAACAGGCACTAATTCAAAAATATCCTACTCCTTGGGAATTTTATTTTAAAAAAATACTTGCAATTAATTTGATCTTCTACCCTATTCAGGAATTAAATTTTAGGGTTTCTACTCTGTCTGCTTTTCCTATATTGCACCAAAGAACACTCACACTTGAATGGAAATTTTAATGCCCTTTTTTTTTCCCCTTTGGTTCTCTGTCTAAGAACACAATGGTTGTAGTATTTCAGCTTAAGTTCTTGTTTTTTTTTTTGGCATTTAGTGGTAATGAAATATCATAAGGATGCTTAAAAGGGAGGGGTGAAAATTGGAGCAAGAGTATTGATAATTCTGCCTTTTCTTGGGCATTTCTATTTTTCAACTTATATTTTTGTGCTATGAACTTCTCAAATTTAGATCTACAGATACATTGAATGATAATTTTCTATTTCATTTTCAGAATTTAACCTTGAAGGCAATTTTTTTTCAAATTGCTGATTTATAATCCATCATCTTCATGTAACTTTCTAGATTTACTGCATTCAATGTTTACCTTGAAATTTTGCATACCAAAAAATCTAGCTGGCATAAAATGACCCTTATATTTATTTGGTGGATGTAATGTTTTGGGTTCAAAACTATTTATCTTTTTGGGTTAATTTAACAATTCAAGGAGCAAGCACTTGTGTACTTTGTAATTTAACCTTTTCGTTAACTTCGAGGACAAAGAATTTTTCTTTTGTTTTTTTAGTACTTGGAATTTTAATAAATGAAAGATTTTCTTATCACAATTGGATGCACTGGGGATTGGCCCTCAGCACTTATTCTTTTGCTTTGGCCGTGGATGAGTTAACAAAGTACATCCAAGAGTATATCTTTTGGTATGTGATGTTTATAGTGATAGTTTTAATGGATGAAACCTGACTTATGTTAACAAGAGCTGGAGCAGTACAAGAATATTCTAGAATCTTAGGGTTTCAAAATAAATAGAACTAAAACATAGTATATGCATCGCAATTTTAGTAATGCAAGGGGAACTGACTGAAGTGTGGTTTTCTTGGATTGCATAGAGGTTCTCCAAAGCACACATCATATGAGGAGGTATAAAACGGATGGTGGAAATGAGGAGGATGTCAACCATATGATTAAAATACAATACATAAAGTGGAGAATTGCATCAAGAATCTTATGTGATCACAAAATACTAGCTAGATTATAGGAAAATATTGGAGGATCATAACTCAACCAACTATGGCAGCCAGTATCTAGATGGTGAAGAAACAGCATGTACGATTTATTGCCATGATATAAATGAAGGCCAAAATGGTGTGCGAAAACAAATGATAGTTAGAAAAAGGCAGGAATGGAGTCGTAGGAATGTGAAAATGACACCCCCTCAGGAAAAATTGAGAAAAAGAAGATTGAGTGGTTTATATATATTATTGCAATTCAACAAATACGCTAGTACTAAATGTTGAAAACATGGAATGCAGAAGAGACAAGATAGTGATAGGTACATCTAGGAGGATGTGGGGGGAAAAATACTGAAAAAGGATTCAGTGACCTTAGATCTTTTTGGAGATGTAGTTAGAGATTAGGTAAAATGAAGAAAAAGATTCCAAACATCTCACCCAACTTGTTTGAAGTAAAGCTTAGTTGAGTTTACTTTAATCCATCATCACTTTCTTACTAGTTTTTGCTGACACTGTTAAATTCATGCTTATGTGACACCCATGCATCTCAAAATGACAGTAAGGTAAACCTTGTATCACATCTTTGTCATGTTGATCTTTTCTTATCTTCCTAAGATAAATTTTTATTGTATAGAAAAGGATAATTGATTAAATCTCAAGTCCTAAAGTATGCAATAAGTGCCTCAATTACTAAAATGTCAAAGCTCTACAGTCTAAACCACGGGAGACTCTTACGTATGTTACCCTTGACTTTCTTCTCCGGTAAGGGAGTATGGCAAATTCTTTTACTCAAAAAGTAAAAGAAAAGAAGTCAAATTCTTTTGCTCGAAAAGGAAAAGAAAAGAAGTCTAAACCTCTTTCTCCGTGTTACTGACTAGTATTGGAAGTTTTAATCATTATTTAGGACATTTTTGACAATAACTGTGTTGTGGCAGCATTAAAGTGAACACTATCAAATATATCTCATTATCTCCATTTTGTGGAACAAAATACGTTCTCCTTTACAGGAGAAGAGCAGGGTGGAGAATAAATATTGAAAAATGTTTATATAATATATTTTTGCCCATAATTGTTTTATTGTTAATATGAAATATGTTTTAGAGAACACCAGTTTGTTTACAAATGAATAAGGAAAACTTTTCCCTGTGTCTCTCTCTCATCCCCATGATTTAAAGTATTCATCAATTAAGAAAAATTCATATCAATATTACCTCAACTGTATTATTCCTTCATGGGTCATCCCGCGCAAAAGCATCAGCTTCTCTCTCTCTCTCTCTCACACACACACACACACACACACACGCATGTAAACACGCCGCTTGGTCTATGAAGGATATATTCACTGCTTATATATTTTACTGTCAACCTGCAGTTGTAGACATGTCAATGAGCAAGAAAGGAAGTTAATCAGTAGTAATGGTGGATCTGATGGCTCTGTTGCCTGATTTAATGGCTTCAACGGTGATCATAGTGACAAAGCCTTTTTCATTTTGCAAGTTGGCAATTATGTTTGGTTTGAGAACCATGTTTGTTGTGATTCACACTTGGATGGACTTGTTAGAAGCCTCAATCAGTTTCCAGCTGAATATGTTTCACAAGACAATAGTATGGATGATTGCTCTTATATCTCTTCCTATACAAGTTTTGACTGCCTTGCAGAGGGAGAGACTGGTTAGTTTTTCTTTTTTACCCCTATATTTTTTTAGCTTCATTGAGAGGCGTTATCCTTTCACTAGAATACCCATGTACTGGAATTTGTGCATGCACACTGCTTTCTATGGTTGTAGACAACAAAAAAGCATAGTTATGATTTAGTCTATAGTTGAATTTTCAATAAACTATATATGGAGGTATTAGAGAAGGATTTCGAGTTTAGTAAATGAGAAGAATTATGCAATAGTCAACTCTGAGCAGTAAATGATCAGGGGAAAGCAGAAGACTCAGATAAGATAGATAGATAGAGAGAGAGAGAGAGAGAGACTGATTCTAGGAGTGAAGCAATACTTCAAAATTATCTGATCTGGATCACATAGAATTTGTAAGTGGAGAGAATATTTTTGTAATCAAATGGGTAGAGAATATTTTTCATAACCTAATGGGCTTTTCCCTAGTTCCCATATTGCAATATTAATTTGAAACCTGAACAGATCTTTTCATGCAGTAATATTCTAAGAGAAACAAATTTCTGATTTAATGGGAAATGCCATTATACTGGAAAACTCACAGTTGTGTTTGAGTTCAATATTGTGGAATTACTGTATCAACAAACAAAGGATGCTTGAAGCGTTAGGATTTAGTCGTTCATTCCCAAGTATGCGCACACGCACATATACACATAGGTTGTTTGGCTTTGGTGTCACTACACTTGTACAATTAAATTCAACAAGTAATGGTGGAAGCCATTTTGTACAGTGTAATGTTCCAAGAGAAACAAGTTTCTGATGTAAATGGAAATGCCATTATACTAGAAAACTTGCTGTTGTCTGCTTTGAGTTCGATATTATAGAATTATTATATTAAAAAACGAAAGGTGCTTGAAGAGTTTGGTTTAAATGGTTCATTCTTCTCTTTCACATGCACAAGTGCACATGACAAAGCTTGTTTGGCTTTGGTGTCAGTGCACTTGGACAATTAAATTCAACAAGTAACAGTGGCATTTTCTTGATGTTTAATTATTGGCTATTTCGTATATATATAATTCATGTAAAGACATTTCCAATTACTTTACAATACCCATTAATTTTGATGGAACTAGACACGTAAGAGTTAGGGACTTTGCTTTGTTAGCTGTCTATGCCTAAGATTCCTTATTCCTTATGTTACGATGAGCAATGGCTTTTTTTGCTTTTTGAGAGCAATGGCTGTTTCTGCTTTTTGTAAACTGTCCTTTCAGAAGCTTTGCTGCTATTATTTTCAGCTTCAAGAGCATTTGCATGAGATGCAGATTGAGTTGGATAGTCTTGTGTGGGAGAGAAAGGAACTTCGCGATCAACTCCAGACAGCAATTAAAGAATGTAGAATTTTGGAATCAATTCTAGCAGAAGTTGAAGAGGAGAATGACAGGATCATTGCCAAAATTGAATTGCTAGAGGGTGAGGTAATGCTTTATCTTCCTGTTCTGAATAGAGGAGAAATTATAATTATTTTCCCTGCATTTTAAGGTAATATTAGTAATATCACCAAATAAGCTTTTAACTGAAAGTTCTTCTTTTTCATCTTTAGGTCTTAATTATTTTATAATTATAGTCAGTAGATTATTTTGACAACTTATTTAATGTACAAGAAAATATTACGAAGTGGTAAAATTCATGTCATTCATTCATGGTGATCAAACGGGAAGTGCAAAAGCTTCTTGGTTGCCCAAGATTAAAAAAATTGTTTTAAAATGAATTTTACATAGAAATGGCTTGGTTGTAGTGCCATATGTTTGTTTGATTATCAGTGTTAGTGGAGATGGGCAATAAATACACACAAATTAGAAAGTAGAGATTATCATAATACACAAATTAGAAAGTAGAGATTATCATAATATTTTACATGGTTTGGCAAGTATTTCTACGTCCATCCACAATTGCCTACTTTTTCTACTATTGAAAGGACAATATTACAGTCTTTCATATAAAGACAGGACGATTATTTCTCATACAAGTGGGATTGGGAAAAATCCAACTTCCATAATCAACCCAATAGTAAAAATTGTCCTAATAAATAGGATTATTTCTTCTGCCGCCCCTCCTCTCACATCTCCCTCCCCCTTATCAGTGTCCTTTAGTGAATATTAACTTTTTTTTTGTAACAAACATGAGTCATAAACTCAACATAGGGACCTCACTTGCGTTTTTTAAATTTGTTTGAGATGTTTAGTATAACAGAAGACATAGCGAAGAAATGAGTGCTCATAGAAAACCAATAACATCAAAGACCTTTGTATTTGAATGACTTTACTTAAGATTATATTTATGTTCCTCTCTCTCTCTCTCTCTCTCTCTCTCCATACACAAACAAATACACATGCACTTGCATATGTTTAGATATATAGTTATGTGAGTTATAGCATCAAATAGTCTTATATATCTTCTTTTTCTTTCTTTATCATACATGTATATGGAAGATAGATCGATTTATCCATTCAGTTTATATATCATTTCAATATGTCTTATTTGACTTCAATTTGTCATTTCTGATGTCAAATAGTTACTATAGCCAGATGGAGCATAACCATAAACAGATCATACCTAATAAATTGTTTCAGCCAAGCTTTGATTTGGATCCTTATAATGCAAGAGAAATTATTTCAGCAAGCTTTGATTTTGGATCCTTCTGAGTTTCCTTGAAATTCTCCTTATTGGTATATGTAGTTGTCATTGAATTTTAAAGAGTTAGTCCGCGACGTTACTTTGAAAGTTTATGTTTACATGTTGGTGCTTTGGCAATGAAATCTTTTATACTTTACAATAGTTGCAGGATCTAAAAGTTGAAAATCTTCAACTGAAGGAAAATACAGGTAAAGATAATTGGACCTTTGAAGGTCATGATGGCTCTGACAATGCACAAAATGTTAGCATTGCTGATGACTATGGCATTTCTGATGGGTGCCCACCATGTGACAAAGTCAGTGGAATTGTATTTGAGGACCTCAGGTTGAATAAAGATTCTTGGGAACATGAAGGAAAGAGTGAAGCAGAATTGCTCAATTTCTTGAAAACTGGATTTGCAGCCCGAAGGTCCCTCCATTCATTTTCACATTGTATTCTCTCAAAGAGGTTAGACATAAGAGACGGTCTGGACCAAAGAAGGGATGCTGCACTTTCGCAGTCCCTATTCAGTGCAGTCTTATCCCTTTTGGTTGGAATCATTATCTGGAAGGCTGAAGACCCATGCATGCCCCTTGTTGTAGCTCTGTTCGCTGTTGTTGTCATGTCATTGAAAAGTGTGGTTAGGTTTTTCTCCACCATAAAGAACAAACCTGCTTCTGATGCTGTTGCCCTCTTAAGCTTCAACTGGTTCATACTTGGCACACTCACTTACCCTGCTCTGCCAAAAGTAGCCTGTTTGTTTGCTCCAATGGCCTTAAATTTTTCAGACCGGACGACAACCTAGCTTTTTATATTTGTGATTGCTGTAGGAAGGCATCGTATACATTCTTGTATAAAAACTATGTGCATAAACTTTTGCTTAGTTATAGTTAATGTTTGCATGGCTTGTAGAATAGTAGGCTGCATAATCCTGTGTTCTGGCTCGTTGGTCTCTTTTGAACATCTAACTCATCGATTATATAGCGTAGTGCATGTGCTTGCGCTTTTTTAGTTGTCTTGTGATTTTTCATGGGTTAAGTACTGGTACTAGATTTCTTTATTCCATGACTAATGAGGTCGAATATCTGAACGTGGGACGGTGCAAAAGTGTAGAAGATCCAATAACGGCTCATGGAGCCAATTTTCTTTGAATGGTGTACACTATAAGTTGCTGGTAAGAAGCTGTGAGAGAATTTTCATAGTCAAGAACTTGAAAGTTAATACGAGTACTTCAAGAGTTCAACGGCAAGTTATATCGGTGTCTTCTTATGTGCCCTTCCTCAAACGAATAAATGGGTCACACTAAAGTTCGTTTAATGCACCTGTGCTCAAAAAAATATTAATATAATATTAAATTGTCGGAAAAAACGTGATGTACAGTTATTTTATCTTCATTAAAAATAAAAAAGATATCGTGTACAACTATTTTTATCTTTATTAAAGATAAAATAGATATTGATTATAATATTATATAAAATTTTATTCTTAGTCATGTAAATTTGAAAAAATATACAATAAAGAATAACATTAAATTTTGGCCAAACTATATTAAAAAGTTCAAATTTAAGGTTGATAAAGTAATCCTATTAATATAATAATAATAATAATAATAATAATAATAATAATAATAATAATAATAATACAATATTTTAAATTTGCATAATTAAACTTTGTACCATATAAAACTAAATTTTTTATTGATCATTAAATTAATTTTCATCAAATACATAACTTAAGTTTAATTAAAAATTAAATTAATTGTCTTAAATATAAATATTATATCTCACTTATATAACTATCATTAAATTTTACTTAAATTTATTATATATTTGTGTATAATGAATTTTAATTTTATATTTAAATTTTAAAATTTTAAAATCTAAATTTATAATTTATAAAATTTTTCAATCTCTTATTTGTTAAAAAAAATTTCTCTCAATCTTTTTTAAAAAATTAATTTTTATATTTTAAATTATAATTTTTTAAAAAATATTTATTTTAAGTAAAAACATTAAAACTATTTAAACATTTTAAGTAAAAACATTTAAATATAAAAATATCATTACATTTTTAAAAAAAATTAAAATTAAAATTAAAATTTAATTTAACTAAATAATGTAAATTTTTTAAATAAATTTTCTTTCTTTTTTATTTTAATTATTTTACCTTATTATTATTATATTGTAATCAAGTCAAATATGGTAGAATTACGGATTGACACATTTGAATTAGTTTTGACTCAATCCATCAGATTGACTCTTACCCAAACTTGACTCAACTCAAAGATTTTCAAATCATTTCGAGTTTGTCCGAATTTAGGTAGAATTCAAGTGCAAATTATATCATGAATCCATGTCTACCTTGCACCGTGATTCTAACTTCAATATGCATCCATTTTTTGCATTTTATAGAGTTACTCTTAGTTGGGATTTATAATTTTAAAATAACCTGCGGTAGGTTTCTTTATAACAGAATCAATAATTTAAAATTTCCAGTTTCGATTTTTTTGCATCATGGCTTTTTTATTTGAGATCTCTTCTTTAATAAATATTTTATCATTTTTTAATAAATAATATTTTTAATAAATATCTTTGAAATTGATGTAAACTAAAATTGTTAATGAAATTGTATGAGAATTGATGTTGTACTTGAAGTTGTTTAATAAAAACTTTGAATATCTAGGTACATTTTTATTTGTTGTAGGTACACTAATATGGAATTACAAGCACATAAGGTTTGACATGAATGTACACTAATATTCTAAAAAAATGTATATTGACTTTGTATTGTACATACATTTGTTTTCTATATTGATTTTTATAATAAAAAAATCCTAATGATCTTCTATATGATCCTAAGTATATTGGTGTTGTACTTTTAGTACATTGTTTTCTTATTTTAGATACATTGTTTTTATTCTGCAAGTATATTAATGTTTTAAAGAAAGTACCTTAATTTTGTATTGTATGTACATTGGTTTTCTATATTGACTTATGTAATAAAAAGTTATAATAATCTTCTACATTTTCTGATAATCTAAGTACATTCTTGATAATTTTAAGTATGTTGGTGTTATACTCTAGGTAATTTTTTCCTTATTTTAGGTACATTTATGTTTAAAGTTATAATGATCTTCTATATTTTTGGTAATCTAAGTATATTTCTGGTGTATTTCTGGTGATGCTAAGTGCATTGGTATTGTATTTAGGTATATTATTGTTTTTATTTTAGATACATTTTGGTTATTTTGTAGGTATGTTAATATTCTAGAGAATAAACACTAGTTTTGTACTATATATACATTAGGTTTTCTATCTTGACTTATGTAATAAAAGGTTATAATGATTTTTCTACATTTCTAGTGATCTAAGTATATTCTTGATGATCTTAAGTATGTTGGTGTTGTACTCTAGATACATTATTTTCTTGTTTTTGGTACATTTATGTCATAAAAAGTTATAATGATCTTCTACATTCTGGTGATCTAAGTACATTTCTGATGATTCTGAGTACATTGATGTTCTATTTTAGATACATTATTTTCTTATTTTAAATATATTGTTATTATTTTGCACATACATTAATGTTCTAGAGAATGTACACTAACTTTGTTTTGTATGTACATTGAGTTTTTTATCTTCACTTATGTAATAAAAAGTTATAATGATTTTCTACATTTCCAGTGATTTAAGTACATTTCCGATGATTCCAAGTACATTGATGTTATACTCTATATACATTCTTCTATTAATTTAGGTGTTTATTATTATTTTATAGGTACATTAATATTTTAGAGAAAGTACACTGACTTCATATTGTATGTATATTGAGTTTATATAATAAAAAGTTATAATGATCTTTTACATTTTTTGTGATTTAAATATATTCCTAATAATTCTAAGTACATTGGTGTAGTCCTCTAGGTATATTATTTCTTATTTTAGGTACACTGTTATTATTCTACAGGTACATTAATGCTCTAAAGAAGGTACACTTGTTTTATACTGTATATACATTGGGTTTTCTATCTTGACTCTTGTAATAAAAAGTTTTGATGATCTTCTATATTTTTGGTGATTGAATTACATTAATATTGTGCTCTAGATACATTATTTTCTTATTTTATGTACATTTTTTTATTATACTGCTAGTAAATTTGTGTTGATCAATAGATATATGGGTTTTTTTTATTAAAAATATATTGTTATTGATTTCTAAGTATATTTATTTTGACTTGCATGTTAATTGGTGTTTATCATTGTGAAACTTAATTTAACGAAAAGTTATTTAATAATTTTTTTTAATAAATATCATTCTTAATAAATATTTTTAGTAAATACTTGAATATTTTAATAAATATATGAATTATACAATCTTAAATTTTAAAATTACTAGGTTCATTTATTTCTAAGAATTTAACTTATTTAATTTTTATATAAAAAACTTTTAAAATTAAAATTAAATCAAATTAAAATAATAATAGAAAATCTAAACCAAACTAACTGATGTGAACAAGGTTGGATTAGATTCCTTACCTGTATGCTTGAGAATAGTTGCCCAGTTCTATCAAAACAAGTATTGGAGTTTTGATCTTCAAATCCAAACTAGACCTCTAGAAAACTTGTTTCTAGCAACCTAAGTTATAAAGATTCAAAGTTGTGTTAACCCAAATCCTAAATCAACTAAGCCAATTTAAGATCAGAATTAACAAGTTTGTGAAATTATTAAGCCTTCACT